>NW_019167993.1:16071601-16386657 GCF_002303985.1 Durio zibethinus
AAAACAAATGGTCATAACAATTTGAAATAAACAATTGTTCAAATAGTTAAACTAATTGAACTGGTTTAGTAAACAAATTGATTTTTAACTCTCTTACTAATTAATTTTCAAAATATTAATAAATTAATATTATTTTATTTCGACCAAACTTATTTGAAAAAAACATTTGTTTTATGACAAAACAAAAGGTCATAATGATTTGAAATCGATAACTATTCAATAGTCTTAATTATTTAAATTGTGTTTAGCAAACAAAATTATTTTTTAAATCTCTTGCTGATTTTTTCAAATATTAACTTCTTTTATTTTATTTTGAATAAGTTACTAAGAACTGAAAAAATTGTTTTATGATAAAACAAAAGGTCATTATGATTTGAAATAAAGAATTTGATATACCTTAACTATTTGAACAGGTTCAAATAAATTTATTGTTTAAATCTCTTAGTTATTAATTTTTAGAATATTATTAACATTAGTATTATTTCAAGCTTGTACGACAGAAATAATTGTTTTATGAGAGAATAAAGTTATAACAATTTGAAATATATAATTGTTCAAATAGTCCATAACATTTGAACTGGTTTGAAAATAGATTTATTTTAAAATCTCTTTATTAATTTTTGAAATATTAATAAATTACTATTATTTTATTCCAAATAGGATTGTATGATGGAAAACAATTGTTTTATGACAAAACAAAAGATTTGAAAAGAGATAATTGTTCAAATGCTATAATTATTTGAACTAATTCAAAATTGATTTAATTTTAAATCTTCACTTATCAATTTTAAAATATTAATAAAGTAATATTATTTATTTTGGATAAGCTTTTATGAACTAAAACAATTATTTTATGATAAAATAAAAGGTCATAACAGTTTTAAATAGATGATTGTTCAAATAGTCATAACTATTTGACTTGTTTGATAAATAGATTTATTTTTTAATTTCTTGCTTATTAATATTTTGAATGTTAATAAAATAGTATTATTTTATTTTGAATAAGCATGTATGAACTGAAAACAATTATTTATAACTAAATAAAAGATCAAAATGATTTGAAATAGGTAATAGTTTAATAGTCTTAACTATTTGAACTGTTCATAAACATATCTATTTTTTAAATCCTTAATACTAATTTATTAATCTTTCAAAATAATAAGTAAGAGATTTAAAAATAAATTTGTTTACTAAACCAATTTAAATAGTTATGACTATTTAAATAATTGTATACTTGAAATCATTATAACCTTTTGTTCTATCATAAAACAATTATTTTTCTTCATACTAGCTTACTCGAAATAAAATAATACTAATTCTAATAATATCCCAAAATAATAACTAAGAAAATTTAAAAAATAAAATTTTTTACGCCGAACAGTTCAAATAGTTAAGACTATATGAACAATTATCTATTTCAAATAGTTATAACCTTTTGTTTTAACATAAACAACTTTTTCAATTCATACTAGCTTATTAATGAATAAATAAAATGAATTTATTAATATTTCAAAAATTAATAAGGAAGAGATTTAAAAAATAATTATGTTTACCTAACTAGTTCAAATAATTATGACTATTTGAACAATTATCTATTTAAAATTGTTATAACCTTTTGTTTTGTCATCAAAAAAATGTTTTTGTTCATATAAGTTTGTTCGAAATAAAATAATACTAATTATTTATATTCTAAAATTAATAGTTAGGAGATTTAAAAAAAAAATTTGTTTATCGAACAATTTCAAATAGTCATGTCCATTTGAATAATTATCTATTTGAAATTGTTATGACCTTTTGTTTTGTCATAAAACAATCTATTCATTCAAAATTTATTTAGAATAAAATAATACTGATCTATTATATTTTGAAATTAATAAGAGATTTGAAAACTAAATCTGTTCATAAAATAGTTTAAATAGTTATGACTTTTTGAACAATTATTATCTCAAATTGTTATGATCTTTATTTTGTCATAAAACAATTGTTTCTTTTCATACAAGCTTATTTAGATTAAAATAATAGTAATTTAATAATATTCCAAAAATTAATAAGTTAGAGATTAAAAAAAATAAGCGTTTGCCAAATTAGTTCAAATAGTTAAGACTATTAGAACAATTATCTATTTTAAATCACTCTAACCTTTTTTTTAGTCATAAAACAATTATTTTCAGTTCATGCAAGCTTATTTAAAATAAAATAATACTAATTTATTAACATTTGAAAATTAATGAGCATGAGATTTAAAAATAAATAAATTTGTTTACTAAACAAGTTCAAATAGATTTGACTATTTGAACAATTTTTTATTTAAAGACACTACAAACTTTTGTTTTGTTAAAAAATAATTGTTTCAGTTCATAAAAACTTATTCGAAATAAAATAATACTATTTTACTAATATTTTGAAAATTAATAAGCAAGAGATTTAAAAACTCGATCTGTTTATCAGACCGATTCAAATAGTTATGACTATTTAAACAATTATCTATCTCAAATTGTTATGATCTTTGTTTTGTCATAAAATAATTGTTTCTATCCATACAAGCGTATTAGGAGTAAAATATTGCTAAACCAATAATATTCTAAAAGTAATAAGAGATTTAAAAAATAAATGTGTTTGCTGAACCAGTTTAAATAGTTAAGACTTTGGAACAATTATTTTTTTCAAATCGTTTTGACCTTTTGTTTAATCATAAAATAATTGTTTCAGTTCATACATGCTTATTTGAACTAAAATAATACTATTTTATTAACATTTAGAAAATTAATAAGCAAGAAATTTTAAAAAATAAATATGTTTACCAAACAAATTCAAATAATTATGACTATTTGAACAATTATTTATTTAAAATCATTTTGACCTTTTGTTTTATATTAAAACAATTGTTTCAGTTTTTAAAAGTTTATCCAAAATAAAATAATATTACTTTATTAATATTTCAAAAATTAAAAAGTTGGAGATTTAAAAAATAAATCAATTTATCAAATCAGTTCAAATAATTATGGTAATTTGAATAATTATCTATTTCAAATCGTTATGAACATTTATTTGTCATAAAACAATTTTTTCATCATATAAGCCTATTTGGAATAAAATAATAAAATTTATTAATATTTCAAAAATTAATGAGTAGGAGATTTAAAAAATAAATCTGTTTATCGAACTAGTTCAAATAGTTATGACTATTTGAACTATTATATATTTCAAATCGTTATAACCTTTTATTTTGTCATAAAAAATTATTTATGTTCATACAAGCTTATTAAATAAAATAATACTAATCTAATAATATTATGAAAATTAATACTAAGAGATTTAAAAAATAAATTTGTTTGCCGAACTAGTTCAAATAGTTAAGGCTATATGAATAATTATCTATTTCAAATCATTATGACATTTTGCTTTGTCATAAAACAAATTTTTGTTCATATAAGTTTGTTCAAAATAAAATAATATTAATTTATTAATATTTTGAAAATTAATGAGAGATTTAAAAAATAAATCTATTTACTAAACCAGTTTAATTAGTTATAACAATTTGAACAATTATTTATTTTAAATCATTATGACCATTTTGAACAATAGTTTTTTCTATTGATATAGTCTTATTTGGAATAAAGTAATGCTAATTAATTAATGTTCTAAAAATTAATAAGTAACAGATTTAAAAAATGAATATGTTGGCATGACCAGTGCAAATAGTTTTGACTATTTGAATAATTATCTATTTTAAATCATTATAACCTTTTGTTTTGTCGCAAAACAATTGTTTCTATTCCTAAAAGCTTATTCGAAATAACATAATTCTAATTTATTAATATTCTAAAAATTAATAAAAGATTTAAAAACTGAATCTGTTTATCGAATAAGTTCAAATAATTATGACTAATTGAGTGATTACCTATTTCAAATTGCTATAACCTTTTGTTTTGTCATAAAATAATTTTTCTATTCATACAAGCTTATTTCAATTAAAATAATAAAAATTTATTAATATTCAAACAATTAATAAGTAAAAGATTTAAAAAACAACCCTATTTATCAAATAAATTCAAATAGGTATGACTATTTGAACAACTATTTATTTCAAATTGTTATGACTTTTTGTTTTTTAAAAAAACAATTGTTTTTGTTCATAGAAGTTTATTTGGATTAAAATAATATTAATTTAGTAACATTTCAACAATTAATAAGTAAAAGATTTTAAAAATAAATATGTTTACCGAACAAGTTCAAATAGTTATAACTATTTGAATATTTATCTATTTCAAATCATTATGACATTTTGTTTCATCATAAAACAATTGTATGTGTTAATATAGGCTTATTTAAATAATATAATACTAATTTATTAATATTATAAAATTAACAAGAAAAAGATTTAAAAAATAAATCTATTTATCGAACAAGTTCAAATAGTTATGACAAATTGAACAATTTTTTATTTCAAATTGTTATGACATTTTGTTTTGTCATAAAATAATTGTTTCTGTTCATATAAGCTTATTCCAAATAAAATAACATAAATTTATTAATATTCCAAAAAATTAATAAGTAAAAATTTAAAAATAAATCTATTTTCTGAACACATTTAAATAGTTATGACTATTTCAACAATTATCTATTTCAAATAGTTATGACCTTTTGTTTTGTCATAAACCAATTATTTTTGTTCATACAAGCATATTCAAAATAAAATAATACTAGTTTATTAATATTCCAAAAATTAATAAGATTTAAAAAAAATCTATTTATCGAGCAAGTTTAAATAGTTATTATGCCTATTTGAACAATTATTTATTTCAAATAGTTGTGATCTTTTGTTTTGTCATAAAATAATTGTTTCTATTCATACAAGTTTATTCGAAATAAAATAATACTAATTTATTAATATTCTAAAAATTAATAGGTAGGAGATTTAAAGTAAATCTATTTACCAAACAAGTTCAAATAGTCATGTCCATTTGAACAATTATCTATTTCAAATCATTATGACCTTTTATTTTTTAATAAAACAATTGTTTCTGTTCATGAAAACTTATTTAGAATAAAATAATGCTGATCTATTAATATTTTAAAAATTAATAAGAGATTTCAAAAACCAAATTTGTTTACCGAAATAGTTTAAATAGTTATGACTATGTGAGCAATTATCTATCTTAAATTGTTATGATATTTATTTTGTCATAAAACAATTGTTTCTTTTCATACAAGCTTATTTGGATTAAAATAATACTAATTTAATAATATTCTAAAAATTAATAAGAGATTTAGAAAATAAATGTGTTTGCTGAACCAGTTCAAATAGTTAAGACTATTAAAACAATTATCTACTTCAAATCATTTTGACCTATTGTTTAGTCATAAAACAATTATTTTAATTCATACAAGCTTATTTAGAATAAAATAATATTAATTTATTAACATTTGAAAAATTAATGAGCAAGAGATTTAAAAAATATCTATTTACCAAACAAGTTCAAATATATTTGACTATTTGAACAATTATCTATTTAAAGTCAATAGACCTTTTGTTTTGTCATAAAACAATTGTTTCAGTTCATAAAAACTTATCCAAAATAAAATAATGCTACTTTATTAATTTTTCAAAAATTAAAAAGCAAGTTATGACTATTTGAACAAATATCAATCTCAAATCATTTTCATCTTTGTTTTCTCATAAAATAATTATTTCTAATCAGACAAGCTTATTTGGATAAAAATAATTCTAATTTAATAATATTCTAAAAATTAGTAAGAGATTTAAAAAATAAATGAATTTGCTAAAACAATTCAAATAGTTAAGACTATTAGAATAGTTTTTAATTTCAAATAGTTCTAACCTTTTGTTTAGTCATAAAATAATTGTTTCAGTTCATACAAGCTTATTTAGAATAAAATAATACTAATTTTTTAACATTCAAAAAATTCATAAGCAAGAGATTTGAAAAAATAAATTTGTTTATCAAACAACTTCGAATAGTTATGACTATTTAAACAATTACCAATTTAAAATCATTATGACCTTTTGTTTTGTCATAAACAATTGTTTTAGTTCATAAAAGCTTATCCAAAATAAAATAATACTACTGTATTAATATTTCAAAAGTTAATAAGAGATTTAAAAAATAAATCAGTTCAAATAATTATGGCCATTTAAAGAACTATCCATTTCAAATTGTTATTACTTTTTGTTTTCTCCTAAAACAATTGCTTTTCAATATAGAAGCCTATTCAAAATAAAATAATACTAATTTACTAATATTTCAAGAATTAATAAGAGATTTAAAAAATAAATTGTTTACCAAACCAGTTCAAATAGTTATGACTATTTGAACAATATCTATTTCAAATTGTTATAACCTTTTTTCTATCATAAAACAATTTTTTGTTCATATAAGCCTATTCAAATAAAATAATACTAATTTAGTAATATTCTAAAAATTAATAACTAAGAAATTTAAAAAATAAATCCATTTGCTAAACTAGTTCAAATAGTTAAGACTACATGAACAATTATTTATTTCAAATTGTTATGACCTTTTGTTTTCTCATAAAACAATTGTCTTTGTTAATATAAGTTTGTTCGAAATAAAATAATACTAATTTATTAATATTTTAGAAAATTAATCAGTAAGAGATTTAAAAAGTAAATCTTTTTACTAAACCATTTCAAATAGTTTTGACTATTTGAATAACTATCTATTTCAAATCATTATAACTTCTTATTTTGTCATCAAACAATTGGTCCTGTTCATACTATTTTATTCAAAATAAAATAATACTAATTTAATAATATTTCAAAACTTAATAACCAAGAAAATTAAAAAATAAATCTAATTGTGAACAGTTCAAATAGTTAAGACTATATGAAATTATCTGTTCCAAATGTTATGACCTTTTTCTTTTGTCGTAAAAAATTGTTTTATTCATACAAGTTTTTTTATTAAAATAATGCAAATTTAATAATATTTTGAAAATTAATAAATAAGAGATTTAAAAAAAATTTTTTTGTCGAATCAATTCAAATGGTTAAGATTATTAGAACAATTATCTATTTGAAATCATTTCTGACTTTTGTTTTGTCATAAAACAATTGTTTCAGTTCATACAAGCCTATTTAGAATAAATTAATACTAATTTATTAACATTCAAAAATTAATAAGAAAGAGATTTAAAAAAATAAATATGTTTAACGAACAAGTTCAAATAGTTATTACTATTTGAACAAATGTCTATTTAAAATCGTTATAACCTTTTGATTAGTCATAAAACAATTGTTTCAGTTAATACAAGCTTAGATGGAATAAAATAATACTAATTTATTAATACTTACTAAAATAATAAGTAAGAAACTTAAAAAATAAATATGTTTACCGAATTAGTTAAAATAATTATAGCCGTTTGAATGATTATCTATTTCAAATCATTATAACCTTTAGATTTGTCATAAAACTTGTTTTTATCATACAAGCTTATTGAAATAAAATAATACTAATTTATTAATATTTCAAAAATTAATAAGTAAAAGATTTAAAAATAAAAATGTTTATTGAACCATTCAAATAGTTATGACTATTTGAACAATTATTAATCTCAAGTTAAGATATTTGTTTTGTCAAAAACAATTGTTTTGATCATAGAAGCTTATTTGGTTAAAAAAATACTAATTTAATAATATTTCAAAAATTAATAAGAGATTTAAAAATAAATGTGTTTACTGAGCAATTCAAATAGTTAAAGCTATTAGAATAATTATTAATTTAAATCTTTGACCTTTTGTTTAGTCATAAAATATTTGTTTCATATCTTACAAGCTTATTCAAAATAAAATAATCTAAATTTATTAACATTAAAAATTAATAAGGAAATGATTTGGAAAAATAAATCTGTTTATCGAACAAGTTCAAATAGTGATGACTATTTGAACAATTATTTATTTAAAATCATTATGACCTTTTGTTTTGACATAAAACAATTGTTTCAGTTCATAAAAGCTTATCCAAAATAAAATAATACTAATTTCTTAATAATTCAAAAATTAATAAGCAAGAGTTTAAAATAAATTTGTTTACTAAACAAATTCAAATTGTTATGACTATTTGAACAATTGTCTATTTAAAATCATTATGACCTTTTATTTTGTCATAAAACAATTGTTTGAATTCATACAAGCTTAGTCAAAATAAAATAATACTAATTTATTAATATTCCAAAAATTAATAAGTAAGTGATTTAAAAAGTGAATTGTTTACCGAATCAGTTCAAATAATTATGCCATTTCAACAATTATCAATTTCAAATCTAGCCTTTTGTTTGGTCATATAACAATTGTTTTTGATATATGTTTATTTAAAATAAAATAATAGTAATTTATTAATTTTCAAAAATTAATAAGAGATTTAAAAAATAAATTTGTTTATCAAACCAATTTAAGCAGTTATGACTATTTGAATAATTGCATACTTCAAATCATTATAACCTTTTGTTCTATCATAAAACAATTATTTTTGTTCATATAAGCTTATTCGAAATAAAATAATATTAATAATAAAAATGTTCAAAAAATAATATCTAAAGAGATTTAAAAAAGAAATTTGTTTGCAATCTAGTTCAAATAGTTAAGAACTATATGAACAATTACTATTTCAAATCTTTTGTTTTGTCTAAAACAAATTTTCAATTCATATTAGCTTATTCAAAATAAAATAAAATGAAATTCATTAATATTGTAAAAATTAATATGTAAGACATTTAAAAAATAATTATGTTTACCTAACTAGTTCAAATAGTTATGACTATTTGACATAATTATCTATTTCAAATCATGACAACCTTTTGTTTTGTCGTAAAACAAATGTTTTTTGTTCATATAAGTTTAGTTCAAATAAAATAATACTAATCTATTATATTTCAAAAATTAATAATAGATTTAAAAAATAAATATGTTTATTAAACCAGTTTAAAAAAGTTATGACTATTTCAACATTATTTATTTGAAATTGTCATGATTTTTGTTCTATTAGAAAATAATAATTTATGTTCATAAAAACTTATTCGATTAAAATAATACTATTTATTAATATTTTAAACATTAATAAGTAAAAAATTTTAAAAATAAATATGTTTATCAAACTAGATCAAATAGTCCTGACTATTTGAATAAGTATTTATTTCAAATCGTTATGACCTTTTGTTTTGTCATAAAAAAATAATTTTAGTTCATATCAGCTTATTCAAAATAAAATAATACTAAGTTATTAATATTCTAAAAATTAATAATTAAGAGATTTAAAAAATGAATCTATTTACCAAACAAGTTTAAATAATTATGACTATTTGAACAATTATCTATTTGAAATTGCTATAACCTTTTGTTTTGTCACCAAATGATTTTTCTATTCATACAAGCTTATTTTGAATAAAATAATACAATTTATTAATATTAAGACAATTAATAGGTAAAATATTTAAGAAATAAATTTGTTTACTAAACAAGTTCAAATCTTTATGACAAATTGACCAATTATTTATTTTAAATTTTTATGACTTTTATTTGTCATAAAACAATTGTTTATATTCATACAAGCTTATTCAATTAAAATAATATTAATATATAAATATTTCAACAAATAATAAGTAAAAGATTTAAAAAATAAATATGTTTACCAAACAAGTTCAAATAGTCTTGACTATTTGAATAATTATCTATTTCAAATCATTATGACCTTTTGTTTTGTAATAAAACAATTGTTTCAGTTCATATAAGCTTATTTGAAATAAAATAATACTAATTTATTAATATTCAAAAAATTAATGAGTAAGAGAATTAAAAAATTAATCTGTTTACTAAACATGTTCAAATAGTTATGACTATATGGATAATTATCTATTTTAAAACATTATGACCTTTTGTTTTGTCATAAAACAATTGGTTCTGTTCATGCAAGCTTATTTTGAATAAAATAATATAAATTTATTAATATTCCAAAAATTAATAAGTAAAATTTTAAAAAATAATTATGTTTCTAAACACATTCAAATAGTTATGACTATTTGAATAATTATCTATTTCAAATCATTGTGATCTTTTGTTTTGTCATAAACGAATTGTTTCTGTTCATTAAAGCTTATTTGAAATAAAATAATACTAATTTATTAAAATTCCAAAATTAATAAGTAAAATATTTAAAAAAATTAATCTATTTACCAAGCGAGTTCAAATAGTTATGACTTTTTGAACAATTATTTATTTCAAATTGTTATGATCTTTTGTTTTTTCATAAAATAATTATTTCTATTCATACAATTTTATTCAAAATAAAATAATACTAATTTATTAATATTCTAAAACCTAATAAGTTAGAGATTTAAAAAATAAATATGTTCACTGAACAAGTTTAAATAGTCATATCCATTTGAGCTATCATCTATTTCAAATGGTTATAACATTTTGTTTTGTCGTAAAACAATTATTTCTATTTATACAAAATTATTTAGAATAAAATAATACTAATTTATTAATATTTAAAAATTAAATCTATTTATCAAACCACTTCAAATAGTTATGACTACTTCAATGATTATCTATCTCAAATCGTTCTAATCTTTGTTTTGTCATAAAATAATTATTTCTATTCATAAAAGCTTATTTGAAGTAAAATATTGCTACATTAATAGTATTTTAAAAATTAATAAGTAAGAGACTTAAAAAATAAATGTATTTGCTAAACTAGTTTAAATAGTTAAGACTATTAGAATAATTATCTATTTCAAATCGTTCTGATCTTTTGTTTAGTCAGAAAATAATTTTTTCAGTTCATACGTGCTTATTCGAAATAAAATAATACTAATTTAGTAACATTCAAAAAAATTAATAAACAAGAAATTTAAAAATATAAATATGTTTACCAAACAATTTCAAATAGTTATGATTATTTGAACAATTATTATTTAAAAGAAATATGACCTTTTGTTTTACCATAAAATGATTGTTTCAATTCATAAAAGCTTATCTAAAATAAAATAATATTATTTTATTAATATTTCAAAATTTGAAAAGATAAAGATTTAAAAAATAAGTTAGTTTATCGAATCACTTCAAATAATTATGGCCATTTAAATAATTATCTATTTTAAATCGTTATGAACTTTTATTTTTTCATAAAACAATTATTTTTCCTCATACAAGCCTATTCAAAATAAAATAATACTAATTTATTAATATTTCAAAAATTAGTAAGTAAGAGATTTAACAAATAAATCTATTTACCGAATGAGTTTCTATTTGAACAATTATCTATTTCAAATCATTATAAGCTTTTGTTCTATTATAAAATAATTGTTTTAATTCATATAAGCTTATTTAGAATAAAATAATACTAATTAATAATATTCCAAAAATTGATAACTAAGAGATTTAAAAAACAAATATGTTTGCCAAAGTAGTTCAAATAATTAAGATTATGTGAATAATTATCTGTTTATAAAAAATTATGGCCTTTTGTTTGGTCATATAACAATATTTTTGATCATTTAAGCCTATTCAGAATAAAATAATACAAATTTATTAATCTTTCAAAAATTAATAAGTAAGAGATTTAAAAAATAAATCTATTTACTGAACTAGTTCAAACATAGAAATATTTTAACAATTGTAAACTTCAAATCATTATAACCTTTTTTTGTCATAAAAAAATTATTTTTGTTCATATAATCTTATTCAAAATAAAATAATGCTAATGCAATAATATTCTGAAACTATGAGAATTAAAAAATAAATTTGTTTGTCGAACCAGTTTAAATATTTTAGACTATATGAACAATTATCTATTTCAAATCATTATGACCCTTTGTTTTAGCATAAAAAAAGTTTTTTTGAATATATAATAGCTTATTTGGAATAAAATAAAATGAATTTATTAATATTTCAAAAATTAATAAAGAGATTTAAAAAATAATTATGTTTACCTAACCAGTTCAAATAACTATGACTATTTGAACAATTATCTATTTCAAATAGTTATGACCTTTTTTTTTTTCATAAAACAAATATTTTTGTTCATATAAGTTTGTTTGGAATAAAGTAATATTAATCTGTTAATATTTCAAAAATTAATAAGAGATTTAAAAAATAAATCTATTTATTAAACGAGTTCAAATAGTTATGACTATTTGAGCAATTATTTATTTCAAATAGTTATGACTTGTTGTTTTGTTATAAAACAATTGTTTCTATTCATACAAGCTTATTTAGATTAAAATAATACTAATTTATTAATATTTCAACAATTAATAAATAAAAAATTTTAAAAATAAATTATTTATTGAACTCGATCAAATAATCATGACTTTTTGAATCATTACCTATTTCAAATCATTATGACCTTTTTTTTTGTCATATAAGCTTATTCAAAATAAAATAATACTAAGGTATTAATATTACAAAATTAATAAGTAAGAGATTTAAAAAATGAATCTATTTGTTGAGCAACTTTAAATAATTATGACTATTTCAATAATTTTCTTTTGGAAATTTGTTATAGCTTTTTGTTTTGTCATAAAATGATTTTTTTCTATTCATACAAATTTATTTCAAATAAAATAATAACAATTTATTAATATAAAGACACTTAATAAGTAAAACATTTAAAAAATAAATCTGTTTACCGAAACAAGTTCAAATCTTATGACTATTTGAATAATTATTTATTTCAAATTTTTATGTCTTTCTGTTTTGTCATAAAACAATTGTTTTTGTTCATACAAGCTTATTCCAATTACAATAATATTAATTTATTAATATTTCAACAATTAATAAGTAAAAGATTTAAGCAATAAATATGTTTTTCAAACAAGTTCAAAGTTTAAATAGTCCTAACTATTTGAATAATTATCTATTTTAAATCATTGTGGCCTTTTGTTTTGTAATAAAACAATTGTTTTAGTTCATATAAGCTTATTTGAAATAAAATAATACCAATTTATTAATATTCCAAAAAATAATGAGTAAGAGAATTAAAAAATTAATTTGTTTACTGAACATGTTTAAATAGTTATGACTATCTAAATAATTATCTATTTCAAAACATTATGACATTTTGTTTTGTCATAAAATAATTGGTTCTTTTCATGTAAGCTTATTTAAAATAAAATAATATAAATTTATTAACATTTGAAAAATTAATAAGCAAAAATTTTAAAAATAAATGTTTTTTGAACACGTTCAAAGAGTTATGACTATTTCAATAATTATCTATTTCAAATTGTTATGACCTGTTGTTTTGTCATAAACCAATTGTTTTTGTTCATAAAAACTTATTTGGAATAAAATAATACTAATTTATTAAAATTTCAAAAATTAATAAATAAAAGATTTTTAAAAAAATAAATCTATTTACCAAGCGACTTCAAATAGTTATGACTATTTGAATAATTACTTATTTCAAATCACTATAATCTTTTATTTTGTCATAAAATAATTGTTTCTATTCATATAAGTTTATTCAAAATAAAATAATACTAACTTATTAATATTCTTAAAATTAATAAGTTGGAGATTTAAAAAATAAATTTGTTCACCGAACAAGTTCAAATAGTCATATCCATTTGAGCTATTATCTATTTCAAATTGTTGTGACATTTTGTTTTGTCATAAAACAATTGTTTCTATTCATAAAAAATTATTCAAAATAAAATAATACCAATTTATCAATATTTTGACAATTAAGAAGAGATTTAAAAACTAGATCTAATAGTTATGATTATTTGAACCGTTATCTATCTCAAATCGTTATGATCTTTGTTTTATCATAAAACAATTGTTTATATTCATACAAGCTTATTTGCAATAAATTATTTCTAAATTAATAACATTCTAAAAATTAATAACATATTTAAAAAATAAATGTGTTTGCCGAACCAATTCAAATGATTAAGACTATTAGAAAAATTATCTATTTCAAATCGTTATGACTTTTTGCTTAGTCATAAAATAATTTTTTAGTTCATATATGCTTATTCGAAAAAAAATAATACCAATTTATTAATATTCAGGAATTAATAAACAACAAAATAAAAAAAAAAATTCTATTTACCAAACAAGTTCAAATAGTTATGGCTATTTGAACAATTATCTATTTATTATAAATATGACCTTTTGTTTTATCATAAAACAATTGTTTCAGCTCATAAATACTTATCTGAAATAAAATAATATTACTTTATTAATATTTCAAAAATTGATCAGATAGAGATTTAAAAAATAAGTCTGTTTATCAAATTGGTTCGAATAATTTTGGCTATTTCAACAATTATCTATTTCAAATTATTACAAATTTTTGTTTTGTTATAAAATAATGTTTTTTCATCATACAAGCCTATTCATAATAAAATAATACTAATTTATTAATATTTCAAAAATTAATAAGTAAAAGATTTAAAAAATAAATCTATTTACCAAACTAGTTCCTATTTGAACAATTATCTATTTTAAATTGTTATAACCTTTTGTTTTGTTATAAGATAATTGTTGTAGTTCATATAAACTTATTCGGTATAAAATAATAATAATTTAATAATATTCCAAAAATTAACAACTAAGAGATTTAAAAAATTAATTTATTTGTCGAAGCAGTTCAAACAATTAAGACTATATGAACAACTATCTATTTCAAATCATTAAGACCTTTTTGTTTTGTCATAAAACAATGGTTTCAGTTCATAAAAGCTTATTCAAAATAAAATAACAATAACAATTTATTAATATTTTGAAATTAATAAGTAAGTGATTTAAAAAGTAAACTTATTTACCGAATCAATTCAAATAATTATGGCCATGCCAACAGTTATCTATTTCAAATCGTTATTACCTTTTGTTTGTTATATAACAATTATATTTGAACATTCAAGCTTATTCGGAATAAAATAATACTAATTTATTAATCTTTCAAAAATTAATAAGTAAGAGATTTAAAAAAAAAAAACCTATTTACTGAACTATCTCAAATAGTTATGACTATTTGAACAATTGTAAACTTCAAATCCTTATAACCTTTTGAATTGTCATAAAACAATTATTTTGTTCATACAACCTTATACGAAATAAAATAATACTAATCTAATAATATTCCAAAAATTAATAACTAAGAGAATTAAAAAATAAATTTGTTTACCGAACTAGTTCAAATATTTAAGACTTTATGAACAATTATCTATTTCAAATCGTTATGACCTTTTATTTTGTCATAAAATAAAATTTTTTGAATTTATACTAGCTTATTTGGAATAAAATAAAATGAATTTATTAATATTTCAAAAATTAGTAAGTAAGTGGTTTAAAAAATAGTTCTGTTTACCTAGCCGGTTCAAATAATTATTACTATTTGAATAATTATCTATTTCAAATCATTATGACGTTTTATTTTGTCATAAAGCAAATGTTTTTGTTCGTATAAGTTTATTCGGAATAAAGTAATACTATTCTGTTAACATTTTGAATATTAATAAAAGATTTAAAAAATAAATCTATTTATCAAACTAGTTTAAATAGTTAAGATTATCTGAGCAATTATTTATTTCAAATCATTATGACATTTTGTTTTGTTATAAAACAATTATTTTTGTTTATACAAGCTTATTTCGATTAAAACAATACTAATTTATTAATATTTCAACAATTAAAAAGTAAAAAATTTAAATAATAAATATATTTACCAAACTAGATCAAATAATCATGATTATTTGAATAATTATCTATTTCAAATCATTATGACTTTTTGTTTTTTCATAAAAGAATTGTTTTAGTTCATATAAGCTTACTGAAATAAAATAATACTAATTTATTAATAATCCAAAAATTAATAATAAAGAGATTTAAAAAATAAATCTATTTACTGAACAAGTTTAAATAATTATGACTATTTGAACAATTATCTATTTGAAATCGCTATAACCTATTGTTTTGTTATAAAAGAATTTTTTTTGTTCGTACAAGATTATTTCAAATAAAATAATACAAATTTATTACTATTAAGATAATTAATAAGTAAAAGATTTAAAAAATAAATTTGTTTATTGAATAAGTTCAAATTGTTATGACTATATGTGCAATTATTTATTTCAACTTGTTATAACTTTTTGTTTTGTCATAAAACAATTGTTTCTATTCATACAAGTTTATTTGGATTAAAATAATACTAATTTATTAATATTTCAACAATTAATAAGTAAAAGATTTTTAAAAATAAATATGTTTACAAAACAAGTTCAAATAGTCATGACTATTTGAATAATTATCTATTTCAAATCATAATGACGTTTTCTTTTGAAATAAAACAATTTTTTCAGTTCATATAAGTTTGCTTGAACTAAAATAATACTAATTTACTAATATTAAAAAAATTAATGAGTAAAAGAATTAAAAAAAGAATCTATTTATTGAAAAAGTTTAAATAGTTTTGACTATCTAAACAATTATCTATTTCAAAACATTATAACTTTATGTTTTATCATAAAACAATTGGTTTTGTTCATGCAAGCTTATTTCAAATAAAATAATATAAATTTATTAATATTCCAAAAATTAATAAGTAAAAATTTTTAAAATAAATCTATTTTCTGAATACATTCAAATAGTTATGACTATTTGAACAATTATCTATTTCAAAAACATTATGACTTTTTGTTTTATCATAAAAAAATTGGTTCTGTTCATGCAAGCTTATTTCAAATAAAATAATTTAAATTTATTAATATTTCAAAAATTAATAAGTAAAAATTTTAAAAATAAATCTATTTTTTGAACACGTTCAAATAGTTATGACTATTTGAACAATTATCTATTTCAAATTGATATGACCTTGTGTTTTGTCATAAACCCATTAGTTTTGTTCGTAAAAGCTTATTTGGAATAAAATAATACTAATTTATTAAAGTTCCAAAAATTAATAAGCAAAAGATTTAAAAAATAAATCTATTTACCGAACGAGTTTAAATAGTTATGATTATTTTAACAATTATTTATTTCAAATTGTTATAATCTTTTGTTTTGTCATAAAACAATTGTTTCTATTCATACAAGTTTATTTGAAATAAAATAATACTAATTTATTAATATTCTAAAAATTAATAATTTGCAGATTTAAAAAATAAATCTGTTTACCAAATAAGTTTAAGCAATCGTGTCCATTTGAACTATTATCTATTTGAAATCATTATGACATTTTATTTTGTCGAAAAAATTTTTTTTTATTCATACAAAATTATTTAAAATAAAATAATACTAATTTATTAATATTTCAAAAATTAATAAGTGATTTACAAACTAAATTTGTTTACAAAATCAGTTCAAATAGTTATGACTATTTGAACAATTACCTATCTCAAATTGTTAGGATCTTTTTTTTCTCATAAAATAATTGTTTCATTCATACAAGCTTATTCGAAGTAAAATATTGCTAAACTAATAATATTTTAAAAATTAATAAGAGATTTAAAAAATCAATGGTTTACTGAACCAATTCAAATAGTTAAGATTATTAGAACAATTATCTATTTCAAATTGTTTTGATCTTTTGTTTAATCATAAAATAATTGTTTCAGTTCATACATTATTCAAAATAAAATAATACTCTTCTATTAACATTCAAAAAATTAATAAGCAAGAAGTTTAAAAAAATAAATCTATTTATCAAACAAAAGTTCAAATAGTTGTAACTATTTGAACAATTATCTATTTAAAATTGTTATAACCTTTTGTTTTATCATAAAACAATTGTTTCAATTCATAAAAGCTTATCCAAAATAAAATAATATTACTTTATTAATATTTCAAAAATTGAGAAGTTGGAGATTTAAAAAATAAATCAGTTTATTGAATTAATTCAAATAATTATCACCATTTGAACAGTTATCTATTTCAAATCTTTATGATCTTTTGTTTTGTCATAAAACAATTATTTTTCATCATACAAGCCTATTCTGAACAAAATAATACTAATTTATTAATATTTCAAAAATTAATAAGTAGGAGATTTAAAAAATAAATATGCTTATCGAACCAGTTCAAATAGTTATGACTATTTGAACAATTATATATTTCAAATCATTATAACCTTTTGTTTTGTCATAAAATAATTATTTATATTCATACAAGCTTATTTGGAATACAATAATACTAATCTAATAATATTATGAAAATTAATAACTAAGAGATTCAAAAAATAAATTTTTTTAACGAACCAATTCAAATAGTTAATGCTATATGAATAATTACCTATTTTAAACCGTTATGACCTTTTGTTTTTCTTAAAACAAATGTTTTTGCTCATATAAGTTTGTTCAGAATAAAATGATATTAATTTATTAGTCTTTTGAAAATTACTAAGAGATTTAAAAAGTAAATCTATTTACCAAACCAATTCAAATAGTTATAACAATTTGAATAATTATTTGTTTCAAAGTGTTATAACCTTTTGTTTTGTTATAAAACAATTGTTTTTGTTCATACAAGTTGACTCAGAATAACATAAATCTAATTTATTAATATTCCAAAAATTAATAAGAGATTTAAAAACTAAATTTATTTATCGATTAAGTTCAAATAGTTACGACTCTTTCAACAATTATCTATTTCAAATCACTATAACCTTTTGTTTTGTCATAAAATAATTTTTTCTATTCATACAAGCTTATTTCAATTAAAATAATACAAATTTATTAATAGTCAAACAACTAATTAGTAAAAGATTTAAAAAATAAATTTTTTTATCGAATAAGTTCAAATAGTAATGACTATTTGAACAATTGTTTATTTCAATTCATTATGAAAACTATTGTTTTTGTTCATACAAGCTTTCTTCGGATTAAAATAATATTAATTTATTAACACTTTTCCAATTAATAAGTAAAATATTTTAAAAATAAATATGTTTATTGAATAAGTTCTAATAGTCATAACTACTTGAATAATTATCTATTTCAAATCGTTATGACCTTTTGTTTCATCATAAAACAATTGTATCAATTCATATAAGTTTATTCAAAATAAAATAATTCTAATTTATTAATATTCCAAAAACTAATGAGTAAGAGATTTAAAATATGAATCTGTTTACTAACCAAGCTCAAATAGTTATGACTGTTTGAATAATTATTTATTTCAAATAGTTATGATCCTTTATTTTGTCAGAAAACAATTGTTTCTATTCATACAAGTTTATTCAAAATAAAATAATACTAATTTATTAATATTCTAAAAATTAATAGGTAGGAGATTTAAAAAATAAATATGTTTACCAAATAAGTTCAAATAGTCATGCCCATTTGAAAAATTATCTATTTCAAATCATTATGACCTTTTGTTTTGTCGTAAAACAATTGTTTCTATTCATACAAATTATTTAGAATAAAATAATACCAATTCATTAAGATTTTGAATATTAATAAGAGTATTAAAACTAAATCAGTTTATCAAACTAGTTCAAATAGTTATGACTTTTTGAACAATTATACATCTCAAATCATTATGATCTTATTTTGTCATAGAACAATTGTTTCTTTTCATACCAGGTTATTTGGATTAAGATAATACTAATTTAATAATAAAAAATAAATGAGTTTTGCCAAACCAGTTTAAATAGTTAAAACTATTAGAACAATTATCTATTTCAAATCGTTTTGACTTTTTGTTTAGTCAAAAAAAAATTATTTCAGTTCATCCAAGCTTATTCATAATAAAATAATATTAATTTATTAAAATTCAAAAAATTAATAAGCAAGAGATTTAAAAAAATAAATATGTTTATCGAACAAGCTGAAATAAATATGGCCATCTCAACAATTATCTATTTCAAATCATTATTACCTTTTGTTTAGTCATATAACAATTGTTTTTTATCATAAAAGGTTGTTTGAAATAAAATAATACTAATTGATTAATCTTTTAAAAGTTAGTATGTAAGAGATTTAAAAAATAAATCTGTTTACCAAACCAATTAAATAGTTATGACTATTTGAATAATTGTATACTTCAAATCAATTATTTAAAAAAATAAACCTTTTGTTCTATCATAAAACAATTATTTATGTTCATACAAGCTTATTTGAAGTAAAATAATAGTAATCTAATAATATTCTAAAAATTAATAACTAAGAGATTTAAAAATTAAATTTGTTGGCCGAACCAATTTAAATAGTTAAGATTATATGAACAGTTATCTATTTCAAATCATTATGACCTTTTCTTTTGTCATAAAATAATTTTTTCAATTCATACTTGCTTATTCAGAATAAAATAAAATGAATTTATTGATATTTCAAAAATTAATAAGTAAGAGATTTAAAAAATAATTCTATTTACCTAACCAGCTATAATAATTATGACTATTTAAACAATTATCAATTTGAAATCTTTATGACCTTTGGTTTTGTCATAAAACAAATGTTTTTATTCATATAACTTTGTTTGGAATAAAATAATGCTAATCTATTAATATTCCAAAAATTAATAAGAGATTTAAAAAATAAATCTTTTTATCAAAACAATTCAAATAGTTATAACTATTTGAACAATTATATATTTTAAATTGTTATGACCTTTGTTTTGTCATAAACAATTGTTTTATGTCATAAACAATTGTTTTAGTTCATAAAAGCTTATCCAAAATAAAATAAAGTTGTATTAATATTTCAAAAGTTAATAAGAGATTTAAAAAATAAATCAGTTTGAATCAGTTTAAATAATTATAGCCATTTAAACAACTATCTATTTCAAATTGTTGTTACCTTTTGTTTTCTCATAAAACAATTGTTTTTCAATATTGAAGCTTATTCAAAATAAAATAATTCTAATTTACTAATATTTCAAGAATTAATAAGAGATTTAAAAAATAAATCTGTTTACCAAACCAGTTCAAATAGTTATGACTATTTGAACAATTCTCTGTTTCAAATTGTTATAACATTTTGTTCTATCATAAACCAATTGTTTCTGTTTATATAAGCTTATTCAAAATAAAATAATACTAATATAGTAATATTCTGAAAATTAATAACTAAGAGATTTAAAAAATAAATCCATTTGCTAAACTAGTTCAAATAGTTAAGACTATATGAACAATTATTTATTTCAAATTGTTATGACCTTTTGTTTTGTCATAAAATAATTTCTTTTTGTTAATATAAGTTTGTTTGAAATAAATAATACTAAGTTATTAATATTTTAGAAAATTAATCAGTAAGAGATTTAAAAAATAAATCTATTTACTAAACCATTTCAAATAGTTTTGACTATTTCAATAATTATCTATTTAAAATCATTATAACATTTTGTTTTGTCATCAAACAATTGGTCTTGTTCATACTATTTTATTCAGAATAAAATAATACTAATTTAATAATATTCTAAAACTTACTAAACAAGAAAATTAAAAAAATAAATCTAATTGTCAAACCAGTTCAAATAGTTAAGACTATATGAACGATTATCTATTCCAAATCGTTATGACCTTTTTATTTGTAGTAAAACAATTGTTTTATTCGTACAAGCTTATTTTGATTAAAATAATGCTGATTTAATAATATTTCAAAAATTTATAAGTAAGAGATTTAAAAAATAAATTTATTTACTGAATTAGCTCAAATGGTTAAGATTGTTAGAATAATTATCTATTTGATAGCGTTTTGACCTTTTGTTTAGTCATAAAACAATTGTTTCAGTTCACACAAGCTTATTCAGAATAAATTAATACTAATTTATTAACATTCAAAAAATTAATAAGAAATAGATTTAAAAAAATAAATTTGTTTATCAAACAAGTTTGAATAGTTATTACTATTTGAACAATTGTCAATTTAAAATTGTTATAACCTTTTGATTTGTCATAAAACATTTGTTTCAGTTAATACAAGCTTAGATGGATTAAAATAATACTAATTTATTAATACTTACTAAAAAAATAAGTAAGAAACTTAAAAAATAAATCAGTTTATCGAATTAATTAAAATAATTATAGCCATTTGAACAATTTTCTATTTCAAATCATTATGACCTTTTGTTTTGTCATAAAACAATTATTTTTTATCATACAAGCTTATTCAAAATAAAATAATATTAATTTATTAATATTTTAAAAATTAATAAGTAAGAGATTTAAAAAGTAAATATATTTACCGAATCAGTTCAAATAATTATGACTGTTTGAACAATTATTAATCTCAAATCGTTAAAATCTATGTTCTATCATAAAACAATTGTTTCTGATCATAGAAACTTATTTGGTTAAAAATAATACTAATCTAATAATATTTCAAAAATTAATAAGTAAGAGATTTAAAATATAAATGTGTTTGCCGAGTCAATTCCAATAGTTAAAACTATTAGAATAATTATCTATTTCAAATCATTCTAACATTTTGTTTAGTCATAAAATATTCATTTCATATCTTACAAGCTTATTCAGAATAAAATAATCTAAATTTATTAACATTCAAAAAATTAAAAGGGAAATGATTTGAAAAAATAAATTTGTTTACCGAACAAGTTCAAATAATGATGACTATTTGAATAATTATTTATTTAAAATCATTATAACCATTTGTTTTGACATAAAACTTTTGTTTCAGTTCATAAAAGCTTATCAAAAATAAAATAATACTAATTTCTTAATAATTCAAAAATTAATAAGCAAGAGTTTAAAATAAATTTGTTTACCGAACAAATTCAAATAGTTATGACTATTTAAACAATTGTCTATTTAAAATCATTATGACCTTTTGTTTTGTCATAAAACAATTGTTTGAATTCATATAAGCTTAGTTAAAATAAAATAATACTAATTTATTAATATTTCAAAAATTAATAAGTAAGTAATTTAAAAAGTGAATCTGTTTACCGAATCAATTCAGGTAATTATGACCATTTCAATAATTATCTATTTCAAATCATTATTACCTTTTATTTGGTCATATAACAGTTGTTTTTTTATCATATATGTTTATTCAAAACAAAATAATGATAATTTATTAATATTTCAAAAATTAATAAGTGAGAGATTTAAAAAATAAATCTATTTACCAAACTAGTTTAATAGTTATGACTATTTGAACAATTGTGTACTTCAAATCATTATAACCTTTTGTTCCATCATAAAACAATTATTTCTATTCATACAAGCTTATTTGAAATAAAATAATACTAATATAAAAATATTCCAAAAATTAATAACTAAGAGATTTAAAAAATAAATTTATTTGTCAAAGTAGTTCAAATAGGTAAGACTATATGAACAATTATCTACTCCAAATTATTTTTGTTTTGTCATAAAACAAATTTTTCACTTCATATTAGCTTATTCAGAATAAAATAAAATGAATTTATTAATATTTCAAAAATTAATATGTAAGAGATTTAAAAAATAATTCTATTTACCTAACTAGTTTAAATAATTATGACTATTTGAATAATTATCTATTTCAAATTGCTATGACTTTTTGTTTTGTCATAAAACAAATGTTTTTATTCATATAAGTTTTTTCAAAATAAAATAATACTAATCTCTTAATATTTAAAAATTAATAATAGATTTAAAAAATAAATATGTTTATCAAACTAGTTCAAAAAGTTATGACTATTTGAGCAATTATTTATTTCAAATTATTATGATTTTTTGTTCTATTACAAAACAATAATTTCTATTCATAAAAAATTATTCAAATTAAAATAATACTAATTTATTAATATTTTGACAATTAATAAGTAAAATTTTAAAAAATGAATTGTTTACCAAACTAAATCAAATAATTATGACTATTTAAATAAGTATTTATTTCAAATCGTTATGACCTTTTGTTTTGTTATAAAAAAATTATTTTAGTTCATATCAAGTTATTTGAAATAAAATAATACTAAGTTATTAATATTCTAAAAATTAATAATTAAGAGATTTAAAAAATGAATCTGTTTACCGAACAAGCTTAAATAATTATGACTATTTGAACAATTATCTATTTGAAATTGCTATAACTTTTTGTTTTGTTGCCAAATGATTTTTTCTATTCATACAAGCTTATTTCAAATAAAATAATACAATTTATTAATATTAAGACAATTAATAGGTAAAAGATTTAAAAAATAAATTTGTTTATTAAACAAGTTCAAATCCTTATGACTAATTGAACAATTATTTATTCCAAATTGTTATGACTTTTTGTTTTGTCATAAAACAATTGTTTCTATTCATACAAGCTTATTCATATTAAAATAATATTAATTATAAATATTTCAACAACTAATAAGGAAAAGATTTAAAAAATAAATATGTTTATCTAACAAGTTCAAATAGTCTTGACTATTTGAAAATTTATCTATTTCAAATCATTGTGACTTTTTGTTTTGTAATAAAATAATTTTTTCAGTTCATATAAGCTTATTTAAAATAAAATAATACTAATTCATGAATATTCTAAAATTAATGAGTAAGAGAATTAAAAAATTAATTTGTTTATCGAACATTTCAAAATAGCTATGACTATCTGAATAATTATCTATTTCAAAACATTATGACCTTTTGTTTTCTCATAAAACAATTGGTTTTGTTCATGCAAGCTTATTTCGAATAAAATAATATAAATTTATTAATATTCCAAAAATTAATAAGTAAAAATTTTAAAAATAAATATGCTTTCTCAACACATATAAATAGTTATGAATATTTGAACAATTATCTATTTCAAATCGTTATGATCTTTCGTTTTGTCATAAACCAATTGTTTGTGTTCATAAAAGCTTATTCGAAATAAAATAATATTAATTTATTAAAATTTTAAAAATCAATAAATAAAAGATTTAAAAAAATAAATTTGTTTACTAAGCTAGTTCAAATAATCATGACTTTTTGAACAATTATTTATTTCAAATCATTATGATTTTTTTTTGTCATAAAACAATTGTTTCTATTCATACAATTTTATTCGAAAGAAAATAAGACTAATTTATTAATATTCTAAAAATTAATAAGTTGGAGATTTAAAAAATAAATTTGTTCATCAAACAAGTTCAAATAATTATGTCCATTTGAGTTATTATCTATTTCAAATAGTTATGATATTTTGTTTTGTCATAAAACAATTATTTCTATTTATACAAAATTATTCAAAATAAAATAATACTAATTTATTAATATTTGAAAAATTAATAAGAGATTTAAAAACTAAATCTATTGATCAAACTAGTGCAAATAGTTATGACTATTTCAACAATTATCTATCTCAAATCGTTATGATCTATGTTTTGTCATAAAACAATTGTTTCTATTCATACAAGCTTATTCGAAGTAAAATATTGTAAAATTAATAATATTCTAAAAATTAATAAGAGATTAAAAAATAAATGTGTTTGTCGAACCAGTTCAAATAGTTAAGACTATTAGAACAATTATCTATTTCAAATTGTTTTGACCTTTTGTTTAGTCGTAAAATAATTTTTTCAGTTCATAAATGCTTCTTCAAAATAAAATAATACTAATTTATTATCATTCAAAAAATTAATAAGCAAAAAATTTTAAAAAATAAAATTTTTTACCGAACAAGTTTAAATAGTTAAGACTATTTAAACAATTATCTATTTATAAGAAGTATGACCTTTTGTTTTATCAAAATACTCCAAATAATAGCAATCAACATGATATTTTTTCTTAAATAAAAAGAGGGCATATACTCACCTTTAGGGGATTAACTTGATTGTAGCCTTTGATTTTGAATCGCCAACTTGATTTTTTATATTCTCTAACCCTAAAAAAGAGGAGAAAGAATAACTGTTATTTCCTTTCTGTTTTTCGATAGCTAGGTTTTCTTTCATTTAATATCTTAGCCCTTTTTTTTTCTTTTACTAATTTATCTCTTAATAATTGATGGGGTTTGGTATGAGTCTAGCCCAATTATTATTTGGGCTAGGGTATCACATTCTCCCATCCTTATAAAAGGTTCATCTTCGAAACTTGATTTACATCCATATCTTATTCCTTCATTTCTGAAATCACTTCTCTTACTGTATGATTGTTTCATTAAACTTTTATAAAGGTAACAATTTCATCTCAAAACTTGTTATTTCCAATCAACCATTTGAATAAGATATTTTCAATATGTTAAAACTTATATCATCTTGAATTTCTTAATACTCTTATCCAACTAATGGCTTCTACCAAGATATTCCCTTAACATAGATTCATTATGTACAATAGACATTAGAGGTGACATTATTCTTTATTTTGAACTTTTTTCACTTTACCAAGAATTTCAAATGTCCTTACATAATACAAATTTAACCTTTCTTACTTTATAATCCTCATAACAAGTATAAATGATTGACCACTTGAAGCTATAAATCATATCTCCAAATTCTGGTATAATTCCTTTGCTTACTTTAAACTATTACTTAATCAACCAAAATTTATTAGCCATTTGTTCCATAAATTCAAGAAATAAAAGTTTTTCTTCTTTGCCCTCATGCCAATAAGTCTAAGACTTAGATCTACTTCCATACTAAACCTCAAAATGAATCATTGAATGTTTGTCTTAGACTATTGTTATAAAAAGTTTCTCTATTCAAGTGATGACTTAAGCATTGCTTAGAAGAATGTCTACCATCAATAAAACCTCCAAAACTAGAAGAAACACAAAAAATTCTTATCCAAAATATGTTAGTCCTTATTTATTAAAGATTCATCACTTTCTCCACTAACTATAGCATAAAAATTTAGAACTTAAAACAAATCAGGCTTCCACTACACACTCTGATATTTCCTTCCAATAAAATTCTAACAAATTAACTTTCATAACATTGTTTCATAACAAGAAAAACATATGTCCACAAATTTTCATGTAATTCACTTTACACCAAGTATTCACAACCATATACAACCTTAAAGTTGAATAATAGTATCAACAAATCCTTTAGTCACAAAAAAAAATCACATAGTACTCTAATTTTCCTTTTTTTTCTCTATCAATAATATGAAATTTTCTATCAATTAAACATTATAAAACATATGAAATCGATGCAATAGATCATATCCATAAATTTACACCATGTAAATTCAAACATAAATCTCTAGTTATCAAAGTTGTCTCCAATTTCGAATATTGTTCTTTCTGATTTAATAGACCAATTATCATATAGCAATTGATTCTTCATAATCCCCACAAACATCATAATGCCTAAAATGTTCTTTTTTACTAAATATATTGCAATCATCTCTGAGTCAAAGTCACAACATATGCATTATAATCCGTAAGTAAAATTTTCTTATAGAATTTAAACAATAAAAACTCTAAATAATTGAATTC
Source organism: Durio zibethinus (assembly GCF_002303985.1). The sequence continues at coordinate 16,098,944 of NW_019167993.1, forward strand.
ATGTCAAAAGTATAGTTATGAACAATAACAAAAAAATCACATTATTTCAAAATTTTGAGAAATTTTCTCTAAAATCAAGTATATGCTCAGCATCACCAAGTACACAAAATCATCACTTGTAAGATTTTAACTAATCTTTTGCCCTTGTAAGATTTCAAGCAACCATTCTTAGTCAAAACATATATTTTTTTTGTAAATCAATTACTCCTTCAAAACCTACTTCCATACTAAATCATCTAGATAACACAATTTTAATTCCTTGCTAAGTACACAGCTTTATACCATAATAGGCAAAGTTCTCCATAAATATAAAATTCGAAGTAATTCAATAGTATACTTTAGTTAGAAACTATAACCGCGAATTATTCACTTTAGCCATTAAGAAAAAATTAGTACACCTCAAATAGGAATTTAATGATCAAACTTTAAATTAACTATACAAACGTTCAACTTGCATGATCAAATCTTAAATACTTTCTCAATAAAAATGTAGAATCAAATCAAATGAATATCCTTCTTTATGTATATTAAACTATTTACCACAATTATAACATTTCGGACTAAATCCATCAAAATAAATTCTCAAACATTATAATCCATAAATAATTACTTCAAAATTTCAATATATCATTTCATTCCAACTCCATTATTCTATTCTTTTAATTCCAACAATGTACACTCCTATTCTAATCTTAATCCATGATCAAGGATTCACTCAACACTTATCAAATAATTTCAAAACCTCATTAAGTCAAAGGTCTTTTTCTCAAACCCATAGATCTTCAATGATCAAATCGTTCTCTTGAATAATCCTTTAACTCATAAAATATGTCTCATTATAAGTCGCATCGAAAATCTTTTCAACTTATAAAATCATACTTTATCAAAGTAATTACACTTTCTCTTAACTACAAGATCCAAAAGTAATATGTAATTATCAACCAAAATAATTACACCAAGAATTCATTGAATCATTAATTCCTCAAATTCATTGAAACTTAAACTACTCCAAATTTCATCGAATCATTTACTTATACTCACCACTATAGTCTATGGATCTTATGTCCTTGAAAAATCATCACATTAGCCTATTATGGTACAAGGCTGTGTAATTAGCAAGAAATTAAAATTGTGGTTATATAGATGATTTAGTAAGGAAGTAGGTTTTGAAAGAGTAATCGATTTACAAAAAAATATATATGTTTTGACTAAGAATGATTGCTTGAAATCTTACAAGGGCAAAAGATTAGTTAAAATCTTACAAGTGATGATTTTGTGTACTTGGTAATGCTGAGTATATACTTGATTTTAGAGAAATTTGAGAAAATTTCTCAAATTTCTGAAATAATGTGATGTTTTTAATTGTTGTTCATAACTATACTTTCGACGTGAATTCAAGTATTTGGATTTTTTATTGTTTAAATTCTATAAGAAAATTTATTTATGGATTATGATGCATATTTGTGACTTTGACTTAGAGATGATAGCAATATATTTAGTAAAAAAGAACATTTGAGGCATTATGATGAATCAATTGCTATATGATAATTGGTCTATTAAATCAGAAAATACAATATTCAAAATTGGAGACAACTTTGATAACTAGAGATTTATGTTTAAATTTACATGGTGTAAATTTATGGATATGATCTATTGCATCGATTTCATATGTTTTATAATGTTTAATTGATATAAAATTTCATATTGTCAATAGAGAAAAAAATTAAAGTACTATGTGATTTTTTTATGTGACTAAAGGGTTTGTTGATACTGTTATTCAACTTTAAGGTTGTATATGGTTATGAATACTTGGTTTTAGGTGAATTACATGAAAATTTGTGGACATGTTTTTCTTGTTATGAAAGTTAATTTGTTAGAATTTTATTGGAAGGAAATATCAAAGTATGCAGTGGAAGCTTGATTTGTTTTAAGTTCTAAATTTTTATGCCATTGTTAGTGGAGAAAGTGATGAATTTTTAATAAATAAGGACTAACAGATTTTGGATAAGAATTTTTTGTGTTCCTTCTAGTTTTGGAGGTTTTATTGATGGTAGACATTTTTCTAAGCAATGCTTAAGTCATCACTTGAATAGAGAAACTTTTTATAACAATAGTCATAAGACAAACATTCAATGATTCATTTTGAGGTTTAGTATGGAAATAGATCTAAGTCTTAGACATATTGGCATGAGGACAAAAAAGAAAAAAATCTATTTCTTGAATTTATGGAACAAATGGCTGATAAATTTTGATTGATTAAACAATGGTTTAAAGTAAGTAAAGGAATTATACCAAAATTTGGAGATATGATTTATAGCTTCAAGTGGTCAATCATTTATACTTGTTATAAGGATTATAAAGTAAGAAAGGTTAAATTTGTATTATGTAAGGACATTTGAAGTTCTTGGTAAAGTGAAAGAAGTTCAAAATAAAGAATACTATCACCTTTGATGTCTAGTGTACATAATGAATCTATGTTAAGAGAATATCTTGGTAGAAGCCATGTGGTTCGATAAGAGCATTAAGAAATTCAAGGTGATATGAGTTTTAACATATTGAAAATATCTTATTCAAATGGTTGATTGGAAAAAACAAGTTTTGAGGTGAACTTGTTACCTTTATAAAAGTTTAATGAAACAATCATATAGCAAAAGAAGTGATTTCAAAAATGAAGGAATAAGATATAGATGTAAATTAAGTTTTGAGGATGAAACTTTTTATAAGGAGGGGAGAATGTGATACCCCAACCCAAATAATAATTGGGCTAGACTCATACCAAAGCCCATTACTTATTAAGAGATAAATTAGTAAAAGAAAAAGAAGGGCTAAGGTATTAAATGAAAGAAAACCTAGCTATCGAGAAACAAAAAGGAAATGGGAGTTCTTCTTTTTCATTTTTTTTAGGGTTAGAGAATATGAAAAATCAAGTTGGCAATTCAAAATCAGAGGCTACAATCAACTTAATCTCCTAAAGGTGAGTATATGCCCTCTTTTTATTTAAGCAAAAATATCATGTTGATTGCTATTATTTAGAGTTGAAGTTTTGAGAGAAAAACTAAGACAATTATGAAATCTTTCATTAATCTTCATGATCTATTTAGGTAAATTACTGGGCTTTGTTTATTTCATGTTCTTAAGATTTATTGATGATTATTGAATGGAGTTTGAAGGCTGAAAGCAAGGATTTGAGTTTTTAAAGATTAAAGGAGAAATTCTATTTTTGGATGAAATGCTATGATATGCAATAATGAATTAAAATAGAATTTGGTATTAATGGATAGATTATTGCTATGATTATTATATATTGTTGGAAAGCATGTTGAATCTACTTTCTAACAAAACAAATGAAAGTTGAATCTGAGTTTTCTATGGATAGTTTTCTAATTTTTACTTAAGGATATGTAGGCTATAAGGTAGCAGCATCAGGGTTGAATTATGAAAATTGTCTTAATTTTTATACAAGGAATTATAGATTAAATCATATATGTTTGGAAAGCATATCAAGTCTACTTTCCAACAGAATAAACGAAACTGAATTTGACAAGAGGTGTGTCTTATGGCAAATGAAACAGTTGCAACATTTCTTGGAAGTGTAAGCCATTCAATTGTAAGACCTCCTCTCTTTGTTGGTGACAACTACTCCTATTGGAAGACTAGGATAAGGTTGTTCATTCAAGCTAATGATTTTAGAGTTTGGAGGGTCATTGTAAATGGTCCTCAAATTCAAATGAAGATGGTGGATGGTAGGGAGGTGATCAAGCAAAAAAATGAATGGGATGTCAATGATATGAAGATGGCTCAACTCAATGCCAAGGCAATGCATACACTCTTTTATGCATTGGGGCCTAGTGAGTACAATAGAGTTTCTTTGTGTGAAAATGCAAAGGAAATTTGGGATAAGTAAGCTATCACTCATGAAGGTACAAATCAAGTCAAAAAGATAAAAATGGCATGCTCACTCATGATTGTGAGTTGTTCAAGATGAAACCAGATGAAACCATTAGTGAGATGTCTAACCGCTTCACCGACATCATTAATGGTTTAAAGGCTCTTAGGAAGACTTACTCAAATGTGGAGATGGTGAAGGCAATTCTCAATAGTCAACCAAAAAGCTGGGAAGCCAAAGTGACAGCCATTAAAGAGTCCAAAGATCTTCGCACACTCTCTTTGGATGAACTAATGGGTTCTTTCCTCACCTATGAAATAAAGATCAAAAGGGGACAAAAACCAATTAAGAAAGGTGGCATTGCGCTCAAATCTACCTTTCAAGAAGATAAAGAAAATTTTAGACAAGAGGAGGATAATGAAGATGAAGAGATGGCCATGTTTGCAAAGAGATTCAAGAAGTTCATGAGGATGAACAAGTTCTTAAGTAAAAGAAGATCACAAAGGGAGATGACTAAAGAGGAATCAAGTAGAAGATAAAGGGATCGAATTATTTGCTATGAATGCAACAAACTGGGTTCATATTAAATTTGAAAGTCTTTTATGGAAGAAGTAAAACATAACAAAGCTAAAAAAGAAAGTAATGGTAGCGACATGGAGTGATAGTGACTTCTCTGATGATGAATCAAATGAAAAAGAAGTAGCCAATCTATGTCTCATGACTCTTGATGAGCCTAAGGTAACCTGTAATCCATATGATTTAAATTCATACACATTTGATGAACTACAAGATGCCTATGATGAATTAGCCATAGAATTTGAGAACATGAGCATGAAATATAGGAAAATGGTCTCTAAGTTGAAACTAGAAAATGAATCCTAGACTAAAGCAAAAGAAGACTTAGAAAAGAAAGTTGAGCTCTTAAAGTTGAATGTCAATAACTTGACTAAGAAAAATGAAAATTTGTATAATTCATTTTCTAGATTTTTTATGGGACATCAAAAGCTCAATGACATGCTTGAAACACAAGGAACATTCTTTGATAAAGATGGACTAGACTATAATGGTGGCAACAAAGAAATTCATTTAAAGAATTTCCTTGTTAAGCTAAATGATTCATCTAGCATATGTGCACATTGTAATAAATTAGGTCATTTTATATAACATTGTTCCTTGAAGAAAGTCACTTATAGAGGTAAGCCCATTAAGAGAGTATAGATTTCGAAAGGAGTTAGCACAACTCAATATGAGATTACAAAAATGAACTGGATTCGAAAAGGCACAAGAATTGTTAGTACTAACACTCAAGGACCTAAGAAAATTTGAGTACCCAAAATAAAAATTTAATTGTGTTTTTGTAGGTGAATGAACATTGCTACAAAGCCAATTCAAGCAAGAACAATCTATGGTACCTTGATAGTGGATGCTCAAAACACATGACCAGAGATAAAACTCTTTTTAAGGACTTAAAACCTAAAAGTGGAGGAGATGTTACATTTGGTGACAACTCTAAAGGCCAAATTGAAGGGATTGGCTCCATTGGTAACAATTTCTCTACTAATATTGAAAATGTTTTACTTGTGAAAAGACTCAAGCATAACTTACTTAGTATTAGTCAATTATGTGATAAAGGACTTAGAGTTATGTTTGAATCCATGTGTTGTCAAGTAATTGATATCAAAACTAACAAAATTATTTTTGTTGGACATTGTCAAGGAAATATTTATGTAGTGCATCTAGATGACCTATCCTCCAAAAATGTTTGTTTTATGGCTCAAAAAGAAAATGAGAGTTGGATTTGGCATAGAAGACTTAGACATGCAAATATGCATGTAATTTTAAAACTTTTTCAAAATGATTTGGTTGGTTTGCCAAAGTTGAAATATGAAAATGACAAGGTTTATGATGCATGTGCTCAAGGAAAACATAGAAAAATTTCTTTCAAACCTAAGAATTGTATTTCAACTACTAGACCTTTTCAATTACTTCATATTGATCTTTTTGGCCCTACTAGAACAATGAATCTTGGTGGAAAACAATATGGGTTTGTTATTGTTGATGACTTTACTAGATTCGTATGGGTTCTTTTTTTGCATTCAAAGAATGAAGCTTTGAAAAAATTCATCACTTTTAGCAATCAAATACAAAATGAAAAAGGTTATTCAATTACTAGTATTAGAAGTGATCATGGAAAAGAATTTGAAAATCTTGGCTTTAATGTATTTTGTAGTGAAAATGGTATTAGCCACAATTTTTCTTCTCTTAGAACTCTTCAACAAAATGGGGTAGTAGCAAGGAGAAATAGAACTTTAGAAGAAATGGCTAGAACCATGCTTTGTGAAAATAATTTACCTAGATATTTTTGGGCGAAAGCCATAAATGCTTATTGTTATATTATAAATAGAGCTATGATTAGGCCTATTTTGAAGAAAACTCCCTATGAGCTTTTTAAAGGAAAAAAGGCCTAAAATAAGTTATTTTCATCCTTTTGGTTGCAAATGTTTTTATTTTGAACAATAGAAAAGATGATCTTGGAAAATTTGATGCAAAAAGTGATGAAGGGATTTTTCTAGGATATTCTTTGAATTCAAAAGCTTATAGAGTTTTTAATAAAAGAACATTAGTTGTTGAAGAGTCTATACATGTTATTTTTTATGAGTCTAATCCACCTCCAAGGAAGGTGTCTCTTGATGATGATGATGTAGGTATACTTCAAGAAAATGTCAATGATGCATCACTTGACATTGAGGAGAACAATCAAAAAGAAGATGATGAGTTTCTAGAGGAGCCACAACATATAGAGAGAAAGCCAAATCACCATAGAGAAATGAAGCATGTCAAAGATAGTGAAATCATTAGTGATCTAACTTAAAGGATAAGAACTAAATCTTCTTTTAATGTGTGTAATTATGTTACTTTTCTATCCCATATTGAACCTAAAAATATAGATGAAGCCTTAGGAGATGATCATTGGATATTAACCATGCAAGAGGAATTGAACCAATTTGAAAGTAGCCAAGTATGGAATCTTGTACCTAGGCCTAGTGATCATCCCACTATAGGTACCAAATGGGTCTTTAGGAATAAAATGGATGAGCATGGGAATGTTATTAGAAACAAAGCTAGATTGGTAGCTCAAAGGTATAGTCAAGAGAAAGGAATTGATTACGATGAAACCTATGCCTCGGTTGCAAGGTTAGAAGCCATAAGAATGTTGCTTGCATTTGTATGTTTCAAAATTTTCAAGCTTTTCCAAATGGATGTCAAGAGTGCATTTTTAAATGGTTTTATAAATGAAGAAGTGTATGTAGAGCAACCTCCTAGTTTTGAAAATCCTAAATTTCCAAAGCATGTTTATAAATTGACAAAAGCATTATATGGTTTAAAACAAGCTCCTAGAGCTTAGTATGAAAGATTATCAAATTTTTTACTAAAAATGGTTTTAATAGAGGGAAGGTTGACACTACACTTTTATTAAAACAAAAGGAAAGGACATTCTCATAGTGTAAATTTATGTTGATGATATCATATTCGGTGTTACTAATAGAGTTCTTTGTCAAGAATTTGCTAAGATTTTGATAGGTGAATTTGAAATGAGCATGACAGGAGAACCCAAATTCTTCTTGGGACTATAAGTAAAGCAAACAAAAGATGGCACCTTCATCAATCAAGCCAAATATATCAAGGATTTGCTCCTAAGGTTTGAATTGGAAGAATCAAAGCCTTGTTTAACACTTATGAGCACTTCAACAAAACTTGACAAGGATGAAGGAGGTAAATGTGTTGACTCTAAACTATATAGGTCAATGATTGGTTCATTGCTATATCTTATTGCAAGTAGACCGGATATAATATTTAATGTATGTTTATGTGCTAGATTTCAATCTTCACCTAGAGAATCACATTTATCTGTTGTCAAAGGAATTTTTAGATACCTTAAGGACACCCCTAATTTAGGATTATGGTAACCAAAAGGTTCATCTTTTGCTTTACATGCCTATTCCGATGCGGATTTTGGTGGGTGCAAAATTGATAGAAAAACACTTTCGATACTTGTCAATTGTTTGGAAATATGCTCATATCATGGTTTTCTAAGAAACAAAATAGTGTTGCTCAATCCACAATCGAAGCTGAATATCTAGCAGCCAGAAGTTATTGTGATCAAGTTTTGTGGATTAAGCAACAATTGAAGGATTTTGGAATAACCATGGATCATATTCCCATTAAATATGATGATACTAGTGCCATAAATCTCACTAACAATACAATTCAACACTCTATAACCAAACATATTGAAATTAGGCATCATTTTATTAGAGATCATGTTCAAAAGGGTGATATTGTGCTTGAATATGTTGATACCTTGCATCAATTAGTTGATATCTTCACAAAACCTCCTAATAAGGATAGATTTTATGCAATTAGAGGTAAACTTGGTATGATGAATGCTCATTGAAGTGAATCTCTTAATGTTATGATGAATGGTACACTCTTGATTGATCAAATGTATGATTATCTATTTTTTTTAAGCTTGTGTATGATTGTATGATGCATATTTGAATGATCATATTGCATGATTTTTAAATCTTTTAATTAAAAAAAATGCTATAGTAAAAACCAATCGATCCCCTTTAGAATGGATCAATTGGTTCCTCACCCCGTAGCCAAATTAAAGGGAAAACATAGAGGACCAATCAATATCTTTTCGGACAAGATGGATTAGGTGTGTATCTAGTAGCCAAATCTAGTTGAAACCATGCAGAACCGATCAATCCCCTTAGGACAAGATCAATTGGGTATTCAACCAGTAGCTCAAAGAAGTTGGAAACATGAAAAACTGATCGATCCCCTTCAAAACCAATCGATTGATTCAATGCAAAGACCATAACCGATCGATCCCCCATTTTAGTCGATCGATCAGGTCATGCTTCTTTGGCATTATAGGCGCTGTTTTGGAGTGATAAAATCAGGTTCCCTTTTTCTTTGACCGATCACTTCATCTTTCTTCACTTGTTCATCTTCTTCCCAAACTCATTCTCTCTAAACCCTAAACATTCTCACTTATTTCTCAACCAAAATTGATCCTTTTTAGCAACATCTTTTGCAAATTCCTTCACTTCAACTTGATTTCTTGAAAAATTCCTCCTTGAAACCCATTAACTCATACAAAAATCGATACACATCTTTTCTCACTCTAGAAAAGTTGATCTACCACATTCACCATCCTTCTTGCCTCTCCCACACATATCTTGCTCCTCATCACAAACTATTGTCAATTCTCTCATTAATTTCACTTTAACCTACCTATTCATGGCTCCAAAAACCAAAGTAAGTGCTAGAAGGAGGAATCCCCTAAAAAAGGCTTCAAGCTCATCAATGAAGCATTCCTTTAATCAAAATTTTACCAATATAGATGCAAAGGAACGGTATAAGACACATTTTGCACATAGGGAAGTGAAACATTGAAGGCTAATTTCACTTGAATTCCTCTAATCTATAGAATTTCCTTACTTGAATGCTTTTGAAAGATTTGGATGGCTACATTACTTATGCATTGATGGTCTATTATTTGAGAATCTAGTGAAAGTATGTTATAGCAATGCTAACTGTGTTCAAATTGAAAGTTCCAATAGGTATTATCTTGATAGATTTAGAACATATGTGATGGGAAAAAATATTAGTCACTAAGCAAATGCTAGCTGAAGCTTTCATGTTAGATGATGAAGGGGAAACAAATACTAGGTGTGACATGGTGGAGATTGCTCAAGACATTTTTAGAAATAACAATTTACAAGTTGCTCTCACTTAAGCATCTAGGTTGTCAATGCATGATAGGTTGCTACATCTCATTGTCACTCATGTGTTACACCTTTTGGCACACAATACTCCACCATTAGGAAGCAAGATTATTGGTGGATGTATAAGATCAAACATGAACAAAAACCAAATTTGGTACATTTCATCTTCAATGATATGATGAGGATAGTGCAGAATAGGGATTACACCTTGGTATATGGATTTACCATTAGTAATCTTTTGAAGAAATTGGAGATAAATACTAGAGGAGATAAGGAGATGATTTTCAATGACCTATTTAGTGCTCTTGGTGCTCCTACTTTGTATAATATGGGGTATGTCTAAAATGCAGCTGGATTATGGGTTAAAAAGTTTGATATTAGGGTTGCACAAGAAGAAGGGGAAGAGCAAGAACCTTAGATATTCTTGAACTACAAGAAGAACCCTCAACCCCACCTTTTGTTACTAAAAGAGCTTTAGAAATGCTTTTGCTTCAAATGAACAGCTTGCATTTGGTAGTTGGGACTATGAACACTCACTTGGAACATATGAAAAAACTTAAAATGAGCTGATTGCCCAAGTTCACCATATTAGAGCTGACAGTGAGCAAATAAGGTCTGTACAACGACACATGGGGTAACATTTTCCTCACTCTTCTCATCCTCATCAATCTTCTTATTCTCCACCTCTTCCTTATTGAGCTCTTTCAGTGCCATTCCTTATGTTTTCCTACATTTTTATGTTGTAAATCTATATTTCCATTATGATTTGTAAACTTTGGTACTTGATATTTATATTAATGAAATTTATCTTTCATCTTCGTATGGCTTGTGACATGTGAAATAGATATGTTGTTTGATGATTGGTACGAACTTAAGTCACCTTGAATTGATTGATATTTCATTTTGATTATGTTTTATGATTGTCATCCTTTTTGCTATGACAAAAAAGGGGAGAAATGATGATATGAAAAATTGCTTTAAAAAAAATGCTTCGATGATCTTGATGATATTGATGGTTTTGGTGACCTTGGCTTTATTCTTAGTTGCCTTAAAATTTATGCTTAAATTTAAAGGGAGCTATATTGTTATTCATGGGGACACAAATTCATGGGGAGCTTGTTTTTCAAAAGGAAAAATGTTTTTAACCAAAATTTTCACTTGGTTATGTCACATTAAAAAGGGGGAGATTGTTGGCCTTGAATTGATTAAGAGTTTGATTTGTCAAAACAAAAATTTGCCTAACTTGAAGCAATCTTTTCTAAGCTTAAATTGAACAATTTTCCACTATTCTATCTTACCAAAATTCATTTGAAAACCAAAACAAGTCAAATTTTTGGAACAAAACCATATTAATGCAAGTTTTGATAGAAGGGATCGATCCCCTAAGGGAAGGGATCAATCCCCTTCTTACCAGATCAATCCCCTAGCAAAAAAGATTGATCCTATTTACTTCTAGAATCAAAATTCATCAAGTTTTGGGAAGAATCAATTGACCCCCTCCATGTAGGGATCGATTGGTTTTGTTTTCAAGCTTTACCCAATCGATCATTTCCTTCAAGGGATCAATCCATTTTTCATCTAAAATGTATTCCTCGTTTAAATTCTAGAAAAGGGATCAGTCCCTCTACATAGGAGATCAATCACCTAAGGCATGGGATCAATCCCTCTCTTAAATGGATCAATTGGTTTTAAAACAGAATGCTTTTTATGTTTAAAAATCCACAAAAGGGACAATCCCCCCATATAGGGGATCGATCACCCAAAGAATGGATTGATTAGGTGGATTACCTGATCGATTGGGTAAGGGTTTTCAAGCCCAAATTTGTGCCTTCTCTAACCCGATGCAATTGATCTCCTGAGCTCCAGAAACCCCCAATGGCTATATTTTGTTTGAAATTTTTATAGGTTTAAGGCATTAAATGCAATGCAACAGCCCTCAACTTTTTTTTACTTATAAATGAAACCTTCCATTATAGAACAAGAGCAAGAAGAGCTAAGAGAACTTATTGCTATTCACCTACCAATTTTCTTAAGCATTCAAAGCTGTTCAAAGAGAGAAAAGTGCAAAAAACTCTACTCATATCAGTTTTTCTTTATTTTCTTGTCTATACTATTATGTACTTTAAATTAGCAAACACCTAACCTTTTGTGAGGTTCTTAGAGTTTGCAAAACAATTCAAAAATTTTGTATTGTGAGTTTGTAAGATTAAAAGGGAGGATAACCCTTAAGAGTGTGTAGTGTTGAGTTTGTAAAGCTTTGAGAAGCTTGGTTGTAATCTTCAACACATAGTGGATTGAACTCCTTGGCAAGAGAGGCTAAGGGAGATGACATAGGTGCCTAAAGAAAGGACGAAACCTCTATAAATCTTGGTGTCAAATTCTCTAACCCTATCTCTTGTTTACTTTCAATTATTGTGTTTATTTGCTTAGATAATTGGTTTAGCTAAATTTGTGCTTATTGAATATTGTCTTTGAAAATTTTATTAAAACCAATTCACCTCCCCTCTTGATTTATTCTAAGTCTTTGAGCTAACAATTTATTATTTAAATCTCTTATTAATTTTTGAAATATTAATAGATTAGTATTACTTTATTTCAAACAAACTTATATAAACAAAAACATTTGTTTTATGACAAGATAAAAAGTCATAACAATTTGAAATAGATAATTATTCAAATAGTTATAATTATTTGAACTGGTTAGATAAATAGAATTATTTTTAAATTTCTTCCTTATTAATTTTTGAAATATTAATAAATTTATTTTATTTTATTCCAAATAAATTATTGTGAATTGAAAAAAAAAACTTATTTTATGACAAAGCAAAAGGTCATAATGATTTGAAATAGATAATTGTTCATATAGTCTTAAATATTCAAACTGGTTTGGCAAACAAATTTATTTTTTAATTCTCTTAGTTATTAATTTTTGAAATATTACTAGATTAGTATTATTTTATTCTAACTAAGCTTGTATGAATGAAAATAATTGTTTTATGATAGAATAAAAGGTTATAATGATTTGAAGTTTACAATTGTTCAAATAGTTATATATTTGAAATAGTTTAGTAAACATATTTATTTTTTAAATCTTTTACTTACTAATTTTTGAAAGATTTATAAATTAGAATTATTTTATTTCGAATAGGGTTGAATGATAAAAAACAATTGTTATATGACCAAACAAAAGGCCACAATTTTTTATAAACAGATAATTGTTCATATAGTCTTAATTTTTTGAACTACTTCGACAAATAGATTTATTTTTTCCATCTCTTAGTTATCAATTTTTGGAATATTATTAAATTAGTATTATTTTATTCCAAATAAGCTTATATGAATTAAAACAATTATTTTATAACAAAACAAAAGGTTATAATGATTAAAAATAGATAATTGTTCAAATAGAAACTGGTTTAGTAAATAAATATATTTTTTAAATCTCTTACTTATTAATTTTTGAAATATTAATAAATTAATATTATTTATTTCAAATAAGCTTATATGATGAAAAACAATTATTTTATGACAAAACAAAAATTCATAACAACTTGAAATAAATAATTGTTTAAATAGCCATAATTATTTGAAGCAATTTGCTAAACTAACTTATTTTTTAAATCTTTAACTTTTTAATTTTTTAAATATTAATAAAAGTAATATTATTTTATTTCATATATGCTTTTATGAACTGAAACAATCATTTTATGATAAAAAAAGGGTCATACTTCTTATAAATAGATAATTATTCAAATAGTCATAATAATTTGAACTTGTTTGGTATACAAATTTATTTCTTTTAATTTATTGTTTATTAATTTTCTAAATGATAATAAATTAGTATTATTTTATTTTGAATAAGCATGTATGAATAGGAAAAATTATTTTATGACTAAACAAAAGGTCAGAACGATTTGAAATATAAAATTGTTCTAATAATCTTAACTATTTGAATTAGATCGACAAAAATATTTTTTTTTAAATCTCTTACTTATTGATTTTTAGAATATTATTAATTTTATAATATTTTATTTCAAATAAGCCTGTATGAGCAGAAATGATTGTTTTATGACAAAACAAAGATCATAACAATTTGAGATAGATAATTGTTGAAATAATCATAACTATTTGAACTGGTTTGATAAATAGATTTAGCTTTTAAATCTCTTATTAATTTTTGAAATATTAATAAATTAGTATTACTTTATTCTAAATAATTTTGTATAAATAGAAATAATTGTTTTACGATAAAACAAAATATCATAACAATTTGAAATAGATAATAGCTCAAATGGACATGACTATTTGAACTTGTTCGATGAATATATTTATTTTTTAAATCTCCAACTTATTAATTTTTTTAATATTAATAAATTAGTATTATTTTCTTTCAAATAAAATTATATGAATAGAAACAATTTTTTTATGACAAAACAAAAGATTATAACAATTTGAAATAAATAATTGTTTAAAGAATCATAACTATTTGAACTCGCTCAATAAAATTTTTATTTTTTAAATTTTTTATTTATTAAGTTTTGGAAATTTAATAAATTAGTATTATTTTATTCCCAATAAGATTTTATGAACAAAAACAATTGGTTTATGACAAAATGAAAGGTCATAATGATTTGAAATAGATATCAATTTGAATGTGTTCATAAAACATATTTATTTTTTAAATTTTTACTTATTAATTTTTCAAATATTAATCAATTTATATTATTTTATTTGAAATAAGCTTGTATGAACAGAACAAATTATTTTATGACAAAACAAAAGGTTATAATGTTTTGAAATAGATAATTGTTCATATAGTCATAACTATTTAGAAATGTTCGATAAACAAATTAATTTTTTTAATTCTCTTACTTATTAATTTTAGAATATTTATGAATTAGTATTATTTTATTTCAAATAAGCTTATATGAACTGAAATAATTGTTTTATTACAAAACAAAAGGTCACAATGATTTGAAATATATAATTATTCAAATAGTCAAGACTATTTGAACTTGTTCAATAAACATATTTATTTTTTAAATCTTTTACTTATTATTTGTTGAAATATTTATAAATTAATATTATTTTAATCTGAATAAGCTTCTATGAATAGAAACAAGTATTTTATGACAAAACAAAAAGTCATAACACTTTGAAATAAATAATTGCTCAATTAGTCATAAGGATTTGAACTTGTTCAATAAATAAATTTATTTTTTTAAATCTTTTACCTATTAATTGTCTTAATATTAATAAATTGTATTATTTTATTTGAAATAAGCTTCTATGAGTAGAAAAAATCATTTGGTGACAAAACAAAAGGTTATAGTAATTTCAAATAGATAATTGTTCAAATAGTCATAATTATTTAAACTTGTTTAGTAAACAGATTCATTTTTTAAATCTCTTAATTATTAATTTTCATAATATTAATAACTTAGTATTATTTTATTTCGAATAAGCTAATATGAACTAAAATAATTTTTTTATAACAAAACAAAAGGTCATAATGATTTGAAATAAATACTTATTTAAATAGTCATGACTATTTGATCTAGTTTGGTAAACAATTTTTTTAAAAATTTTGCTTATTAATTGTCAAAATATTAATAAATTAGTATTATTTTAATTTGAATAAGCTTTTATGAATAGAAATTATTATTTTGTAATAGAATAAAGAATCATAACAATTTAAAATAAATAATTGCTCAAATAGTCATAACTTTTTGAACTAGTTTGATAAACAAATTTATTTTTAAAATCTATTATTAATTTTTAAAATATTAATAGATTAGTATTATTTTATTCTGAAAAAACTTATATGAATAAAATATTTGTTTAATGACAAAACAAAAGGTCATAGCGATTTGAAATAGATAATTATTCAAATAGTCATAATTATTTGAACTGGTTAGGTAAACAGAATTATTTTTTAAATCTCTTACATATTAATTTTTAAAATATTAATAAATTCATTTTATTTTATTCTGAATAAGCTAGTATGAAGTGAAAAAATTGTTCTATGATAAAACAAAAACAATTTGAAATAGATAATTGTAAATATAGTCTTAACTGTTTGAATTAGTTTGGCAAAAATTTATTTTTTAAATATCTTAGTTATTAATTTTTGATATATTTTATATTAGTATTATTTTATTTTTAATAAGCTTGTATAAACAAAAATATTTGTTTTATAACAAAACAAAAGGTTATAATGATTTGAAGTATACAATTGTTTAAATAGTCATAACTATTTAAACTAGTTTGGTAAATAGATTTTTTTTTTTAAATCTCTTGCTTATTAATTTTTGAAAAATTAATAAATTACTATTATTTTATTTTCAATAAACATATATGATCAAAAACAATTGTTATATGACCAAATAAAAGGTAATAACTATTTAAAATAGATAATTACTGAAATGGCCATAATTATTTGAACTGATTCGGTAAACAAATTCACTTTTTAAATCACTTATTAATTTTTGAAATATTAATAAATTAGTATTATTTTATTTTAACTAAGCTTGTATGAATTCAAACAATTTTTTTATGACAAAACAAAAGGTCATAATGATTTTAAAAAGACAATTGTTCAAATAGTCATAATTATTTGAATTTGTTCGATAAATAAATTTATTTTAAACTCTTGCTTATTAATTTTTTAATTATTAAAAAATTAGTATTATTTTATTTTGGATAATCTTTTATAAACTGAAACAATTGTTTTATGTCAAAACAAATGGTCATAATGATTTTAAATAAATAACTATTCAAATAGTCATCACTATTTAACTTGTTCAGTAAACAAATTTATATTTTCAAATCATTTCCTTATTAATTTTTTGAATATTAATAAATTTAGATTATTTTATTCTAAATAAGCTTATAAGATATGAAACAAATATTTTATAACTAAACAAAAGGTCAGAACGATTTGAAACAGATAATTATTCTAATAGTTTTAACTATTTGAATTGGCTCAGCAAATACATTTATTTTTTAAATATCTTACTTAATAATTTTTGAAATATTATTAAATTAGTATTATTTTTAACCGAATAAGTTTCTATGATCAGAAACAATTGTTTTATGACAAAACATTGATCTTAACATTTTGAGATTAAAGTTAGAATGATTTGAAATAGATAATTATTCCAATAGTCTTAACCATTTTAACTGATTCGACAAACATATTTATTTTTTAAGTCTTTTACTTATTAATTTTTAAAATATTATTAAATTAGTATTATATTTATATAAATAAACTTGTATGATCAAAAACAATTTTTTTATGACAAAACAAAGATCATAACGATATGAGATTGACATTTGTTCAAATAGTTGTAATTGTTTGAACTGGTTCAAAAAATAGCTTTAGTTTTGAAAACTCTTGCTTAATAATTTTTGAAATATTAATAAAGTAGTATTATTTTATTTTAGATAAGTTTTTATGAACTAAAACAATTGTTTTATGACAAAACAAAATGTCATAACAATTTTAAATAGATAATTGTTCAAATAGTCATATCTAATTGAGCTTGTTATATAAATAGATTTTTTTTTTAAATCTCTTACTTATTAATTTTTCTAATGTTAATAAATAAGTATTATTTTATTTCGTAGAAGCTTGTATGAACTAAAATAATTGTTTTATGACTAAACAAAAAGGTCAGAACAATTTGAAATAGATAATTATTCTAGTAGTCTTAACTATTTGAATTAGTTTGGCAAAACGCTTTTATTTTTTATTATTAAATTAATATTATCTTAATTCAATTAAGCTTATATGAAAAAAAACAATTATTCTATGAAAAAATAATGATCATAATGATTTGAGAAAGATAATTTTTCAAATAATCATAACTAATTGAATTAGTTCGGTAAATAGATTTAGTTTTTAAATCTCTTATTAATTTGTAAAATATTAATATATCAATATTATTTTATTTTAAATAATTATGTATGAACAAAAATAATTGTTTTACAATAAAACAAAAAGTCTTAACGAATTGAAATAGATAATTGTTCAAATGGACATGACTATTTGAACTTGTTTGGTAAACAGATTTATTTTTTAAATCTCCTACATATTAATTTTCAAAATATTAGTAAATTAGTATTATTTTATTTCGAATAAACTTGTATGAATAGAAACAATTTTTTTATGACAAAATAAAAGATCATAACTATTTGAAATAAATAATTGTTCAAGCAATCATAACTATTTGAGCTTGCTTGCTAAATAAAATTATTTTTTAAATCTTTTACTTATTAATTTTTGGAATATTAATAAAATAATATTATTTTATTTCGAATAAGCTTCTATGAATAGAAACAATTGGTTTATGACAAAACAAAAGTTCATAGCTATTTGAAATAGATAATTGTTCAAATGGTCATGACATTTGAATGAGTTTAGAAAATAATTTATTTTTTAAATTTTTACTTACTAATTTTTGGAAAATTAATAAATTTATGTTATTTTATTTGGAATAAGGTTGTATGAAAGAAACAATTATTTTATTTTTAAAATTTTTACTTACTAATTTTTGGAAAATTAATAAATTTATATTATTTTATTTGGAATAAGCTTGTATGAAAGAAACAATTATTTTATGACAAAACAAAAGGTCATAACAATTTGAAAAAGATAATTATTCAAATATTTATAACTATTTGAACTTGTTTAGTAAATAGATTCATTTTTTAAATCTCTTACTCATTAGTTTTCAGAATATTAATTAATTTGTATTATTTTATTCCAAATATGCCTATATGAATTGGTATAATTGTTTTATAACGAAACAAAAGTTCATAACTATTTGAAATAGATAATTATTCAAATAATTATGATTATTTGGACTTGTTTGGTAAACAGATTTATTTTCTAAATCTTTTACTTATTAATCGTCTAAATATTAATAAATTAATATTATTTTAATCCAAATAAACTTGTATGAACATAATCAATTGTTTTATGACAAAACAAAAAGTCATAACGATTTAAAATAAATAATTATTCAAATAGTCATAATTATTTGAACTTATTTAGTAAGCAGATTTATTTTTTTAATTTTTTATTTATTAATTTTTTGAATATTTACAAATTTGTATTATTTTATTTAAAATAAGTTTGTATGAATAGAAAAAATTATTTAATGACAAAAAAAAAGGTCATAGCTATTTGAAATAGATAATTGTTTAAATAGTCCTAACTGTTTGAACTTGGTTGATGGACAGATTGATTTTCTAAATCTCTTACTTATTAATTTTTGGATTGTACGGAATAGAAATACTTATTTTGTGATAAAATAAAAGGTTATAACAATTTGAAATAGATAATTGTTTAAACTGTTATAGCTATTTGCAATGGTTAGGCCAACATATTCATTCTTTAAATCCATTACTTATTAATTTTTAGAATATTAATAAATTAGCATTACTTTATTCCGAGTAGGATTGTATGAACAAAAACAATTGTTTTATGATGAAACAAATGGTCATAATGATTTGAAATAAATCATTGTTTAAATAGTTATAACTAATTGAACTGGTTTAGTAAGCAGATTTATTTTTTAATTCTCTTATTTATTAATTTTTAAAATATTAATAAATTAATATTATTTTATTTTGAACAAACTTGTTTGAATAAAATCATTTGTTTTATGACAAAACAAAAGGTCATAACGTCTTGAAATATATAATTGTTCAAATAGTCATAATTATTTAAACTGGTTTGGCAAACAAAATTATTTTTTAAATCTCTTACTGATTAATTTTTGAAATATTAATAAATTTGTTTTATTTTATTATGAACAAGTTAGTAAGAATTGAAAAAATTATTTTATGATAAAACAAAATGTTGTAACAATTTAAAATAAAGAATTGTTCATATAGCCTTAACTATTTGAACTGATTCAGCAAACAATTTTTTTTTTAAATTTTTTAGTTAATAATTTTCATAATATTATTACATTAGTATTATTTTATTTCGAATAAACTTGTATGAGCAAAAATAATTGTTTTATGACAAACCAAAAGGTTATAAGAAAATGAAATATATAATTATTCAAATAGTCATAACTATTTAAATTGGTTCGGTAAACAAATTTATTTTTTTAAATCTCCTACTTATTAATTTTTGAAATATTAATAAATTAGCATTTTTTTATTTCAAATAGGCTAGTATGATGAAAAACAATTGTTTTATGACAAAACAAAAGTTCATAATGATTTGAAATAGATAATTGTTCAAATGGCCATAATTATTTGAACTGATTCGATAAATTGATTTACGTTTTAAATCTCTAACTTATCAATTTTAAAAATATTAATAAAGTAATATAATTTTATTTTGGATAAGTTTTATGAACTGAAACAATTGTTTTATGATAAAATAAAATGTCATATTGATTTTAAATAATAATTATTCAAATAGTCATAACTATTTGAACTTGTTCGGTAAACAATTTTATTTTTTTAATTTCTTGCTTATTAATTTTTGAATGTTAATAAATGAGTATTATATTATTTTGAATAAACATGTATGAAATAAAACAATTATTTTATGACTAAACAAAGGCCAGAATAATTTGAAATAGATAATTGTTCTGATAGTCTTAATTATTTGAACTGGACTGGTAAACACATTTATTTTTTAAATCCTTACTTATTAATTTTTAGAATATTATTAACTTAGCAATATTTTACTCCAAATAAGCTTGCACGAACAAAAACAACTATTTTAGGACAAAACATAGATCATAACAATTTGAGATAGATAATTGTTTAAATAATCATATCTATTTGAACTGGTTTGATAAAGAGATTTACTTTTTAAATCTCTTATTAATTTTTGAAATAGTAATAAATTGGTATTATTTTCTTCTAAACAATTTTGTACGAATAGAAACAATTATTTTATGACAAAACAAAATGTCATAACGATTTAAAATAGATAATAGTTCAAATGGACATGATTATTTGAACTTGTTTGATAAACAAATTAATTTTTTAAATCTTCAACTTATTAATTTTTAGAATATTAATAAATTGGTATTATTTTATTCCAAATAAACTTGTATGAATAGAAACAATTGTTTTATTACAAAACAAAAGATCATAATGATTTGAAATAAATAATTGTTCAAATAGTCATAACGATTTGAATGAACTCGGTAAACAAATTTTTTCTTTAAATTTTTTACTTATTAATTTTGGAATATTAATAAATTAGTATTATTTTATTCTAAATATACTTGTTTGAATAGAAACAATTGATTTATGACAAAACAAATGGTCATAATGATTTAAAATAGATAACTGTTCAAATAGTTATAACTATTTGAATGTGTTCAAAAAATAACTTTATTTTCTAAAATTTTACTTATTAAGTTTTGGAATATTAATAAATTTATATTATTTTATTCAAAATAAGCTTACATGAATAGAACCAATTGTTTTATGACAAAACAAAAGGTTATAATGTTTTGAAATAGATAACTGTTTAGATAGTCATAACTATTTGAACTTGTTCAGTA
Source organism: Durio zibethinus (assembly GCF_002303985.1). Next base: position 16,120,174 of record NW_019167993.1, read on the forward strand.
AGTAGATTCATTTTTTTAATTATTTTACTCTTTAATTTTTGGAATATTAATAAATTAGTATTATTTTATTTCAAATAAGCTTATATGGGTGGAAACAATTATTTTATTACAAACAAAAGGTCACAATGATTTGAAATAGATAATTATTCAAATAGTCATTACTATTTGAACTTATTCGGTAAACATATTTATTTTTTAAATCTTTTACTTATAAATTGTCAAAATATTAATAAATTAATATTATTTTAATTTGAATAAACTTGTATGAATAGAAACAATTGTTTTATGACAAAATAAAAAGTCATAATAATTTGAAATAAATAATTGTTCAAATAGTCATAACAATTTGAACTTGTTTGGTAAATAGATTTATTTTTAAACCTTTTAATTTTCTTAATATTAATAACTTTATATTATTTTATTTGAAATAAGCTTGTATGAATAGAAAAAATTATTTTATAACAAAGCAAAGGGTTATAGCAATTTCAAATAGATAACTATTCAAATAATCATAGTTATTTAAACTTGATCAGTAAACATATTCATTTTTTTATATCTCTTACTTATTAATTTTCAAAATATTAACAACTTAGTATTATTTTATTTCAAATAAGCTTATACAAGCTGAAATAATTTTTTTTTTTATAAAAGAAAAGGTCATAACAAATTGGCAAAATAAAAACATAATTATAACTTATCAAACCAGTTCAAATAATTATAACTATTTGAACAATTATCTATTTCAAATCATTATTAATTTTTGTTTTGTCATACTATTTTATTCAGAATAAAATAATACTAATTCAATAATATTCTGAAACTTAATAACCAAAAAAATTAAAAAATAAATCTAATTGCTGAACCAATTCAAATAATTAGGACTATATGAACGATTATCTATTTCAAATCATCATTACCTATTGTTTTGTCCTAAAATAACTATTTTATTCATACATGCCTATTTGGATTAAAATAATTTTAATTTAATAACATTTCAAAAATTAATAAATAAGAGATTAAAAAAAAAATTTTAGCAAATCAATTGAAATGGTTAAAACTATTAGAACGATTATCTATTTTAAATAGTTCTAACCTTTTGTTTAGTTAAAACAATTGTTTTAGTTCTTACAAGCTTATTCATAATAAATTAATACCAAGTTATTAATATTCAAAAAATTAAGAAGAAAGAGATTTAAAAAACTAAATATGTTTACCGAACAAATTCAAATAATTATTAGTATTTGAACAATTGTCTATTTAAAATTATTGTAACCTTTTGATTTATTATAAAACAATTCTTTCAGTTAATACAAGCTTAGATAGAATAAAATAATACTAATTTATTAATATTTCCTAAATTAATAAGTAAGAAATTTAAAAAATAAGTCTATTTACCAAATTAGTTAAAATAATTATGGCCATTTGAATGATTATCTACTTCAAATTGTTATGACCTTTTTGTTTTATAATAAAACAATTGTTTTTTATATACAAGTTTATTTAAAATAAAATAATACTAATTTATTAATATTTTAAAAATTAATAAGTAAGAGATTTAAGAAAAAAATTTGTTTATCGAACCAAATAAATAGCTATGACTATCTGAACAATTATTAATCTCAAATCATTAAGATCTTTGTTTTGTCATAAAACAATTGTTTCTGATCATTGAAGCTTATTCGGTTAAAAATAATATTAATTTTAATAATATTTAAAAAATTATTAAGTAAGAGATTTAAAAAATAAATATGTTTGTTAATTATCTATTTCAAATCGTTCTAACTTTTTTACTTAGTCAAAACAATTTGTTTCATATCTTACAAGCTTATTCAGAATAAAATAATCCAAATTTATTAACATTCAAAAAATTAATAACCAAAAGATTTGAAAAAGTAAATCTCTTTACCAAATAAGTTCAAATAGTTATGACTATTTGAACAATTGTTTATTTAAAATCGTTTTGACCTTTTGTTTTGGCATCAAAGAATTGTTTTAGTTTATAAAAGCTTATCCAAAATAAAATAATGCTAATTTCTTAATATTTTCAAAATTAATAAGCAAGATTTTAAAAAAAAATAAATTTATTTACTGAACAAATTCAAATAGTTACGACTATTTGAATGTTTGTCTATTTAAAATTCTTATGACCTTTTGTTTTGTCAGAAAACAATTGTTTCAATTCATACAAGCTTATTCGAAATGAAATAATACTAATTTATTAATATTCCAAAAATTAATAAGTAAGTGATTTAAAAAGTTAATTTGTTTACCAAATCAGTTCAAATTGTCATGTCCATTTAAATAATTATCTAGTTCAAATTGTTACGACCTTTTGTTTTGTCATAAAATAATTGTTTATGTTCATGCAAAATTATTCAAAATAAAATAATACTATTTATTAACATTCTAAAAATTAATAAGAGATTTGAAAAAATAAATCTATTTATCAAACAAGTTTAAATAGTTATGATTATTTGGACAATTATCTATTTAAAATCGTTATGAACTTTTGTTTTGTCATAAAATAATTGTTTTAGTTCATAAAAGCTTATCCAAAATAAAGTAATACTACTTTATTAAAATTTTTAAAATTAATAAGAGATTTAAAAAATGAATTAGTTTACCAAATCAGATCAAATAATTATGGCCATTTGAACAATATCTATTTCAAATCAATACTACCTTTCGTTTTGTCATCAAACAATTTTTTTCAACATGCAAGCTTATTTGTAATAAAATAATACTAATTTATTAATATTTTAAGAATTAGTAAGAGATTTAAAAAATAAATTTATTTATCGAACCAATTCAAATAGTTATCACTATTTGAACAATTATCTATTTCAAATTGTTATAACCTTTTGTTTTATCATAAAACAATTATTTCTATTCATAAAAATTTATTTGGAATGAAATAATACTAATTTAATAATATTCTAAAAATTCATAGCTAGGAATTTAAAAAATAAATCTGCTTGCTGAACTAGTTCAAATAGTTAAGATTATATGTATAATTATATATTTTAAATTGTTATGACCTTTTTTTGTCATAAAACAATTATTTTAGCTCGTGCAAGTTTATTCAGAATAAAATAAAATTAATTTGCTAATATTTCAAAATTTTATAAGGAAGAGATTAAAAAAAATTCTATTTACTAAACTAGTTCAAATAATTATAACTATTTAAATAATTATCTATTTCAAATGTCATCACTTTTTGTTTTGTCATAAAACAATTGTTTTTGTTCATATAAGTTTGTTCAAAATAAAATAATATTAATTCATTAATATTTAGAATATTAATTAGTAAGAGATTTAAAAAGTAAATCAATTTACCAAACCATTTCAAATAGTTTGAACTATTTGAATAATTATCTAATTCAAATCATTATGACCTTTTGTTTTGTCATCAAACAATTGGTTCTGCTCATACTATTTTATTCAGAATAAAATAATACTAATTTAATAATATTTTGAAACTTAATAACCAAGAAAATTAAAAATAAATGTAATTATCGAACTAGTTCAAATAGTTAATACTATATGAATGATTATCAATTTCAAATCATTATGACCTTTTGTTTTGTCATAAAACAATTTTTTTGTTCATACAAGCTTATTTGAATTAAAATAATATAAATTTAATAATATTTCAAAAATTAATAAGAGATTTAAAAAATAAATTTATTTACCAAACCACTTCATATGGTTAAGACTATTTGAATAATTATCTATTTCAAATCATTCTAACCTTTCATTTAGTCATAAGACAATTGTTTCAGTTCATACAAGCTTATTTGGAATAAATTAATACTAATTTATTAACATTAAAAAAATTAATAAAAGATTTTAAAAAATAAATCTATTTATCGAACAAGTTTAAATACTTAGTACTATTTGAACAATTGTCTATTTAAAATCGTTTTGACCTTTTGTTTTGTCATAAAACATTGTTTTAGTTAATACAAGCTTATACAATATAAAATAATAAAATTTATTAATATTTCTAAAATTAATAAGTAAGAGATTTAAAAAATAAATTTGTTTACCAAATTATTTAAAATAACTATGGCCATTTAAATAATTATCTTTTTCAAATCGTTATGACCTTTTGTTTTGTTATAAAACAATTGTTTTTGATCATACAAGCTTATTTGAAATAAAATAATACTAATTTATTAATATTTCAAAAATTAATAAGAGATTTAAAAAAGAAATATGTGTACTGAACCAATTCGAATAGTTATGACTATTTGAACATTTAAAATAATAACAATTTATTAATATTCGACAATTAATAAGTAAGAGATTTAAAAAAGAAATATGTTTACCAAATAAGTTCAAATAGTTATGACTATTTGAACAATTATTTATTTCAAATCATTATGATTTTTTGTTTTGTTATAAAACTATTTTTTTGTTCATACAAGCTTATTCGAATTAAAATAATATTAATTTATTAATATTTTGACAATTAATAAGTAAAAGATTTTAAACATAAATATGCTTACCAAACAAGTTCAAATAGTCATAACTATTTGAATAATTATCTATTTTAAATTGTTATGACCTTTTGTTTCATCATAAAATAATTGTATCAATTTATATAGGCTTATTTGAAATAAAATAATACTAATTGATTAATATTCCAAAAATTATTGAGTAAGGGATTTAAAATTTGATTTGTTTACTGAATAAGTTCAAATAGTTTGACTATTTAAAAAATTATTTATTTCAAATCGTTATGACCTTTTGTTTTGTGATAAAATAATTGTTTATGTTCATACAAGCTTATTTTAAATAAAATAATATAAATTTATTAATATTTCAAAATTAATAAGCAAAACTTTAAAAATAAAATTTTTTTAATACGTTCAAAAAGTTATGACAATTTGAATAATTATTTATTTCAAAAACTCATAAGCCAATTATTTCTGTTCATACAAGCATATTCAAAATAAAGTAATACTAATTTATTAATATTCCAAAAATTGATAAGTAAAAAATTTTAAAAATAAATTATTTATCGAGCAAGTTCAAATAGTTATAACTGTTTGAACAATTATTTGTTTCACATAGTTATGATCTTTTGTTTCATCATAAAACAATTGTTTATATTCATACAAGTTTATTGGGAATCCATAATACTAATTTATTAATATTTTGAAAATTAATTGGTAGGAGATTTAAAAAAAAAATTTGTTTACCAAATAAGTTCAAAAAGTCATGTCCATTTAAATAATTATCTATTTCAAATCGTTATGACATTTTATTTTGTCATAAAATAATTGTTTCTGTTCATGCAAAATTATACAAAATAAAATAATACTGATATATTGATATTTTGAAAATTAATAAGACATTTAAAAACTAAATCTATTTACTGAAACAGTTCAAATAGTTATGACTATTCGAACAATTATCTATCTCAAATCATTAATCTTTATTTTGTCATAAAACAATTGTTTCTTATCATACAAGCTTATTTGGATTAAAATAATAATAATTTAACAAATTTCCAAAAAAATTAATAAGCAAGAGATTTTAAAAAAATGTGTTTGCCAAACTAGATCAAATAGTTAAGACTATTGAATAATTATCTACTTCAAATCATTCTGACCTATTGTTTAGTCATAAAACAATTATTTCACTTCATCCAAGCTTATATCAAAATAAAATAATACTAATTTATTAACATTCAAAAAATTAATGAGCAAAAGATTTTTAAAAAAATCTATTTACCGAACAAGTCTAAATATATTTGACTATTGAACAATTATCTATTTAAAGTCATTATTACCTTTTGTTTTGTTATAAAACAATTGTTTTAGTTCATAAAAACTTATCTGAAATAAAGTAATATTACTCTATTAATATTTCAAAAATTAATAAGCAAGTGATTTAAAAACTAAAGCTATTTTTTGAACCAGTTTAAATAGTTATGAATATTTGAACAAATATCAACCTCAAATCATTATGATATCTATTTTCTCATAAAACAATTGTTTCTAATCATACAAGCCTATTCAGATAAAAATAATACTAATTTAATAATATTCCAAAAATTAATGAGAGATTTAAAAAATAAATGTATTTGCCGAACCAGTTCTAATAGTTAAGATTATTAGAATAATTATCTATTTCAAATCGTTATGACCTTTTGTTTAGTCATATAATAATTGTTTCAGTTCATACAAGCCTATTCAAAATAAAATAATACTAATTTCTTTCCATTTGAAAAATTAATAAACATGAGATTTAAAAAAATAAATATGTTTACCGAATAAGTTTAAATATTTATGACTATTTGAACAATTATCTATTTAAAATCATTATGACCTTTTATTCTATCATAAAACAATTGTTTTAGTTCATAAAAGCTTATCCAAAATAAAATACCACTTTATTTCAAAAATTAATAAGTAAGAGATTTAAAAAATAAATTAGTTTATGGAATCAATTCAAATAATTATGACCATCTGAACAACTATATATTTCAAATTGTTATTACCTTTTGTTTTGTCATAAAACAATTCTTTTTCAACATACAAGCTTATTTGAAATAAAATAATCCTAATTCATTAACATTTCAAGAATTAATAAGAGATTAAAAAAAAATTTGTTTTCTGAATCAGTTCAAATAGTTATGACTATTTGAATAAAGATCTATTTCAAATCATTATTACTTTTTGTTTTATCATAAAACAATTATTTTTATTAATATAAGTTTGTTCAAAATAAAATAATACTAATTTATTAATATTTAAAAAATTAATCAGTAAGAGATTTAAAAAGTAAATTTGCTTGCCAAAACATTTCAAATAGTTTGGACTATTTGAATAATTATCCATTTCAAATCATTATAACATTTTATTTGAATAGTTTTAACTGTTCATACTATTTTATTCAAAATAAAATAATACTAATTTAATAATATTTTAAAACTTAATAACCAAGAAAATTAAAAAATAAATCTAATTGTCAAACAAGTTCAAATAGTTAAGACTATTAGAATAATTATCTATTTCAAATCATTCTAACCTTTTGTTTAGTCATATAATAATTGTTTCAGTTCATACAAGCTTATTTGGAACTAAATAATACTAATTTATTACCATTTGAAAAAATAATAAGCATGAGATTTGAAAAAATAAATATGTTTACCGAACAAGTTCAAATAGTTATGACTATTTGAATAATTATTTATTTAAAATCATTATGACCTTTTATTTTGTCATAAAACAATTATTTTAGTTCATAAAAGCTTATCCAAAATAAAATAATACTACTTTTTTTCAAAAATTTATAAGTAAGAGATTTAAAAAATAAATCAATTTATTGAATCAATTCAAATAATTATGGCAATTTGAACAATTGTCTATTTCAAATAGTTATTACCTTTTGTTTTGTCATAAAACAATTGTTTTTCAACATACAAGCTTATTCGAAATAAAATAATCCTAATTTATTAACATTTCAAGAATTAATAAGAGATTTAAAAATAAATTTATTTTCTAAGCTAGTTCAAATAGTTATGACTATTTGAATAATTATCTATTTCAAATTGTTATAACCTTTTGTTCTATCATAAAATAATTGTGTCTGGTCATACAGGCTATTCAAAATAAAATAATACTAATTTAGTAATATTTTGAAAATTAATAACTAAGAGATTTAAAAAATAAATCGTTTACTGAATCAATTCAAACAATTAAGACTATATAAAAAATTATTTATTTGAAATTTTTATGACCTTTTGCTTTGTCATAAAATAACTATTCAACTCATAAAAGCTTATTTGGAATAGAATAAAACTAATTTATTAATATTTCAAAAATCTCTAAGTAAGAGATTTAGAAAATAATTTTATTTGCCAAATCGGTTCAAATAATTATAACTATTTGAATAATTATCTATTTCAAATTGTCATTATTTTTGTTTTATCATAAAATAATTGTTTTTGTTAATATAAATTTGAAAATAAAATAAAACTAATTTATTAATATTTAAAAAATTAATCAGTAAGAGATTTAAAAAGGAAACTACTTGCCAAAACATTTCAAATAGTTTTTAACTATTTAAATAATTATCTATTTCAAATCATTATAACATTTTACTTAAATAGTTTTGACTGTTCATACTATTTTATTCAAAATAAAATAATACTAATTTAATAATATTCCAAAACTTAATAACTAAAAAAAGTAAAAAAAAATCTAATTGTCAAACCAGTTCAAATAGTTAAGACTATATGAATGATTATCTATTTCAAATCGTTATGACCTATACTTTTGTCATAGAACAATTGTTTTGTTCATATAAGCTTATTTAGATTAAAATAATACTAATTTAATAATATTTTGAAAATTAATAAGAAATTTAAAAAATAACTTTGTTTATCAAATTAGTTCAAATGGTTAAGACTATTGGAATAATTATATTTTACAAATCGTTCTAACCTTTTGCTTAATCATAAAACAACTATTTCAATACATACAAGCTTAAACATTCAAAAAATTAATAAGAAAGAGATTTAAAAAAATAAATTTGTTTATTGAACAAGCTCAAATAGTTATTATTATTTGAACAATTGTCTATTTAAAATCACTATAACCTTTTCATTTGTCATAAAACAATTGTTTCTTTTCATACAACCTTATTTGGATTAAAATTAGTAAGAAATTTAAAAAAAAAAAAGGTGTTTGTCGAACTAGTTTAAATAGTTAAGACTACTGAACAATTATCTATTTCAAATCATTTTGACCTATTATTTAGCCATAAAACAATTATTTCATTTCATACAAGCTTATTCAAAATAAAATAATACTAATTTATTAACATTAAAAAAATTAATTTGCAAAAGATTTTAAAAAAAATGTTTACCAAACAAGATTAAATAGATTTGGCTATTGAAAAATCATCTATTTAAAGTCATTATGACCTTTTTATTTTGTTATAAAACAATTGTTTCAGTTCATAAAAACTTATCCAAAATAAAATAATACTACTCTATTAATATTTCAAGAATTTATAAGCAAAGGATTTAAAAATTAAAGTTGTTTTTTGAACCTATTTAAATAATTATGAATATTTGAACAAATATCAACCTCGAATCATTATGATATTTGTTTTCTCAAAAAAACAATTGTTTCTGATCATACGAGCCTATTTAGATAAAATTAATACTAATTTAATAAAATTCCAAATATTAATGAGAGATTTAAAAAATAAATGCGTTTGCCAAACCAGTTCTAATAGTTAACACTATTAGAATAATTATCTATTTCAAATCGTTTTGACATTTTTTTAGTCATATAATAATTGTTTCAGTTCATACAAGCTTATTTAGAATAAAATAATACTAATTTATTAACATTTGGAAAATTAATAAGCAAGAGATTTGAAAAAATAAATATGTTTATCAAACAAGTTCAAATAGTTATGACTATTTGAACAATTATCTATTTAAAAACATGATGACCATTTGTTTTGTCATAAAACAATTGTTTTAGTTCATAAAAGGTTATCCAAAATAAAATAATACTACTTTATTAGTATTTCAAAAATTAATAAGTAAGAGATTTAAATAATAAATCAGTTTATTGAATCGGTTCAAATAATTATGGCCATTTAACCAATTATCTATTTCAAATCATTATTACCTTTTGTTTTATCATAAAACAATTGTTTTTCGACATACAAGCTTATTCAAAATAAAATAATACTAATTTATTAATTTTTCAAGAATTAGTAAGAGATTTAGAAAATAAATTTTTTTTTGAACTAGTTGAAATAGTTATGACTATTTGAATAATTATCTATTTCAAATTGTTATAACCTTTTTTTCTATCATAAAACAATTGTGTCTGGTCATACAAGCTTATTCGACATAAAATATACTAATTTAGTAATATTCTGAAAATTAATAACTAAGAGATTTAAAAAATAAATCCATTTACAGAATCAATTCAAACAATTAAGATTGTATGAACAATTATTTATTTTAATTTTTTATGACATTTTGCTTTGTCATAAAATAATTATTGCAACTCATAAAAGCTTATTTGGAATAGAATAAAACTAATATTTCAAAAATTTATAAGTAAGAGATTTAGAAAATAATACTTTTTGCGAAACTAGTTCAAATAATTATAACTATTTGAATAATTATCTATTTCAAATCATTATTACTTTTTTATTTTGTCATAAAACAATTGTTTTTGTTAATGTAAGTTTGTTCAAAATAAATTAATACTAATTTATTAATATTTAAAATATTAATCAATAAGAGATTTAAAAAGTAAATTTGCTTGCCAAAATATTTCAAATAGTTTTGACTATTTAAATAATTATCTATTTCATATCATTATAACCTTTTATTTGAATAGTTTTGATTGTTCATACTATTTTATTCAAAATAAAATAATACTAATTTAATAATATTCCAAAACTTAATAACCAAGAAAATTAAAAAATAAATCTAATTGTCGAACCAGTTCAAATAGTTAAGATTATTTGAATGATTATCTATTTCAAATCATTAAGACCTTTACTTTGTCATAGAACAATTGTTTTGTTCATATAAGCTTATTCAGATTAAAATAATACTAATTTAATAATATTTCAAAAATTAATAAGTAAGAGATTTAAAAAATAACTTTGTTTACCGAATCAGTTCAAATGGTTAAGACTATTAGAATAGTTATATATTGCAAATTGTTCTAACCTTTTTGCTTAGTCATAAAACAACTATTTCAATTCATACAAGCTTATTCAGAATAAATGAATACTAATTTATTAACATTCAGAAAATTAAAATGAAAGAGATTTGAAAAAATAAATCTGTTTACCAAACAAGTTCATACAATTATTATTATTTGAACAATTGTCTATTTAAAATTGTTATAATCTTTTGATTTGTCATAAAACAATGTTTCTTTTCATACAAGCTTATTTGGATTAAAATAATACTAATTTAATAAATTTCCAAAAATTAGTAAGTAGGAGATTTAAAATAAATAAATGAGTTTGTCGATCCAGTTCTAATAGTTAAGATTATTGAACAATTATCTATTTCAAATCATTCTAACCTGTTGTTTAGCCATAAAACAAATATTTGATTTCATACAAGATTATTCAAAATAAAATAATACTAATTTATTAATATTGGAAATATTAATGAGCAAAAGATTTTTAAAAAATTCATTTGCCGAGCAAGTTTAAATATATTTGACTATTGAACAATTATCTATTTAAAGTCATTATGACCTTTTGTTTTGTTATAAAATAATTGTTTCAGTTCATAAAAACTTATCTGAAATAAAATAATGCTACTTTATTAATATTTCAAAAATTAATAAGCAAGGGATTTAAAAACTAAAGCTATTTTTTGAACCAGTTTAAATAGTTATGAATATTTGAACAAATATCAACTCAAATTGTTATGATATTTGTTTTCTCAAAAATAACTATTTTTGATCATACAAGCCTATTTAGATAAAAATAGTACTAATTTAATAATATTCCAAACTTTAATGAGAGAATTAAAAAATAAATGTGTTTGCCAAACCAGTTCTAATAGTTAAGACTATTGAATAATTATCTATATCAAATCGTTCTGACATTTTGTTTAGTCATATAATATTTATTTCAATTCGTACAAGCTTATTCAGAATAAAATAATACTAATTTATTAACATTTGAAAAATTAATAAGCATGAGATTTGAAAAAATAAATATGTTTATCAAACAAGTTCAAATAATTATGACTATTTGAATAATTATCTATTTAAAAACATTATGACCATTTGTTTTGTCATAAAACAATTGTTTTAGTTCATAAAAGCTTATCCAAAATAAAATAATACTACTTTATTAATATTTCAAAAATTAATAAGTAAGAGATTTAAATAATAAATCAATTTATCGAATCAGCTCAAATAATTATGGTAGTTTGACCAATTATCTATTTCAAATCATTATTACCTTTTGTTTTGCCATAAAACAATTGTTTTTCAACATACAAGCTTATTTGAAATAAAAATAATACTAATTTATTAATGTTTCAAGAATTAATAATAGATTTAAAAAATAAATTTGTTTTCTGAACCAGTTTAAATTGTTATGACTATTTGAATAATTATCTATTTCAAATTATTATAACTTTTTGTTCTATCGTAAAACAATTGTATCTGGTCATATAAGCTTATTCGAAATAAAATAATAGTAATTTAGTAATACTCAAAAAATTAATAACTAAGAGATTTAAAAAATAAATCTGTTTACTAAATGAACAATTATTTATTTTAAAATTTTATGACATTTTGCTTCTTCATCAATTAATTATTTAAACTCATAAAAGCTTATTCAGAATAGAATAAAACTAATTTATTAATATTTCAAAAATTTATAAGTAAGAGATTTAGAAAATAATTCTTTTTGCCAAACTAGTTCAAATAATTATAACTGTTTGAATAATTATCTATTTCAAATCATTATTACTTTTTATTTTGTCATAAAACAATTGTTTTTGTTAATATAAGTTTGTTTGAAATAAAATAATACTAATTTATTAATATTTAGAAAATTAATCAATAAGAGATTTAAAAAGTAAATCTACTTGCCTAAACATTTCAAATAGTTTTTACAATTTAAATAATTATCTATTTCAAATCATTATAATCTTTTATTTGAATAGTTTTGACTGTTCATACTATTTTATTCAAAATAAAATAATACTAATTTAATAATATTCCAAAACTTAATAACCTAGAAAATAAAAAAATAAATCTAATTGTCAAACCAGTTAAATAGTTAAGACTACATAAATGATTATCTATTTTAAATCGTTATGACCTTTTCTTTTGTCATAGAATAATTATTTGGTTCATATAAGCTTATTCAGATTAAAATAATACTAATTTAATAATATTTTGAAAATTAATAAGTAAGTGTTTTAAAAAATAACTTTGTTTTCCAAATTAGTTCAAATCGTTAAGACTATTGGAATAATTATATATTGCAAATCATTCTAACCTTTTGATTAGTCATAAAATAATTGTTTCAATTCATACAAGTTTATTTGAAATAGATAACTGTTCAAATGGCCATAACAATTTGAATTGATTCGATAAACTAATTTATTTTTTAAATCTTCAACTTCTCAAATTTTGAAATATTAATAAAGTAATATTATTTTATTTTGGATAAACTTTTATAAAATGAAACAATTTTTTTATGATAAAACAAAAGGTCATAACAATTTTAAATAAATAATTTTTCAAATAGTCATAATTATTTGAACTTATTTGATAAATAGATTTTTTTAAAATTCCTTGCTTATTAATTTTTTGAATGTTAATAAAATATTATTATTTTATTTCAAATAAGTATGTATGAACTGAAACAATTATTTTATGACTAAACAAAAGGTTAGAATAATTTTAAATGAATAATTGTTCTAAGAGTCTCAACTATTTGGCTAGCTCGGCAAATACATTTATTTTTTAAATCATTTACTTATTAATTTTTAAAATATTATTAGTTTAGCAATATTTTACTCCGAATATGTTTATATGAATAGATACAATTGTTTTATGACAAAACAAAGATCACACCGATTTGAAATAAATAATTGTTCAAATAGTCATAACTATTTGAACTAGTCCGATAAACAATTTAGTTTTTGAATCTCTTATTAATTTTCAAAATATTAATGAAATAGGATTATTTTATTCTGAATAATTTTGTATGAATGGAAACAATTGTCATATGACAAAACAAAAATCATAAGGATTTGAAATAAATAATAGTTCAAATGGATATGACTATTTGAACTTATTCGGTAAACATATTTATTTTTGAAATCTTTAACTTATTAAATTTTAGAATTTTAATAACTTAGTATTATCTTATTTTGAATAAACTTGTATGAATAGAAACTATTATTTTATGACAAAACAAAAGATCATAACTATTTACATAAATAATTATTTAAATAGTTATAACTATATTAACTTGCTCCGTAAAGAGATTTATTTTTTAAATCTTTTAGTTATTAATTTTTGGAATTTTAATAAATTAGTATTATTTTATTCAGAATAATCATTTATAACAGAAACAATTGGTTTATGACAAAAAAAAAGTTCATAATGATTTGAAATAGATAATTGTTCAAATAGTCGTAATTATTTTGAATGTATTTAGAAAACAGATTTATTTTTTAAATTCTTACTTATTAATCTTTGGAGTATTAGTAAATTTATGTTATTTTATTTGAAATAAGATTGTATAAACATAAACAATTATTTTATGCCAAAATAAAAAGGTCAAAATGATTTGAAATAGATAATTGTTCATATAGTCATAACTATTTAACTTGTTTGGTAAACATATTCATTTTTTAAATCTGTTATTCATTAATTTTGGAATATTAATAAGTTAGTACTATTTTATTCTGAATAAGCCTGTATGAATTGATACAATTTTTTATGATGAAACAAAATATTATAATGATTTGAAATAAATAATTATTCAAATAGTTATTACTATTTAAACTTATTCGATAAATACATTTATTTTTTAAAATCTTTTATTTATTAATTTTCAAAATATTAATAAATTAATATTATTTTAATCCGAATAAGCTTTTATGAACAAAAATAATTGTTTTATGACAAAACAAAAGGTCATAACAATTTTAAATAAATAATTGTTCAAATAGTCATAACTATTTGAACTTATTTAGTAAATAGATTTGAAATAAGCTTGTATGAATAGATAAAATTGTTTTATGACAAAACAAAAGATTATAGCAAATTGAAATAGATAATTATTCAAATAGCCATAACTATTTGAACTTGTTCAATAAATAGATTCATTTTTTAAATCTCTTACTTGTTAATTTTTGGAATATTAATAAATTAGAATTATGTTATTCTAAATAAGCTTGTATGAATAAAAACAATTGTTTTATGACAAAACAAAAGGTCATAACAAATCGAAATAGATAATATACATTTTCTAAATCCATTACTTATTAATTTTAAATTAGCATTACTTTATTCCGAATAAGATTGTATGAACAAAAATAATTATTTTATGATAAAATAAATGGTCGTAACAATTTAAAATAAATAATTGTTCAAATAGTTATAACTAATTAAACTAGTTTGGCAAACAAATTTATTTTTTAAATCTCTTACTTATTAATTTTCAAGATATTAATAAATTAATATTATTTTATTTTGAACAAATTTATATGAACAAAAACTTTTGGTTTATGACAAAACAAAAGGTAACAACAATTTAAAATAGATAATTGTTCAAATATTCATAATTATTTGAACTAGTTTGGCTAACAAAATTATTTTTTAAATCTCTTACTTATTAATTTTTGAAATATTAATAACTTTAATTTATTTTATTCTGAATAAGTTAGTAAGAGTTGAAAATTTGTTTTACAATAAAATAAAATGTCATACTATTTGAAATAGATAATTGTTCAGATAGCCTTAATTATTTGAAGTGGTTTGGCAAACAAATTTATTTTTTAAATCTCTTAGTTATGAACTTTTAGAATATTATTAATTTAGTATTATTTTATTTCAAATAAATTTATATGAACAGAAATAATTGTTTTATGATAGAACAAAAGGTTATAACAATTTGAAATAGATAATTGTTCAAATAATCACAACTATTTGAACTTATATGGTAAATAGATTTATTTTTTGAATCTCGTACTACTTCTTGAAATATTAATATCTTAGTATTATTTTTTTTCAAATAAACTTGTATGTTCAAAAATAATTGTTTTATGACAAAACAAAAGGTACTAATAATTTTATTTTAAATAAACTTGTATGTTGAAAACAAATGTTTTATGACAAAATGAAAGGTAATAACATTTAAAATAGATAATTATTCAAATGTCCATAATTATTTGAACTAATTCAGTAAATTGATTTATTTTTTGAATCTCTTACCTATTAATTTTCAAAATATTAATAAAATAGTATTATTTTATTTTGGATAAACTTTTGTGAACAGAAACAATTGTTTTATGACAAAAAAAAGTTCATAACAATTTTAAATAGATAATTATTCAAATGGTCATAACTATTTGAATTTGTTTGATAATTAGATTTATTTTTTTTGAATCTCTTGCTTATTAATTTTTCGAAAGTTCTTAAATTAGTATTATTTTCTTTCAAATAAGCTTGTATAAACTGAAACAATTATTTCATGACTAAACAAAAGGTCAAAACGATTTGAAATAGATAATTATTCTAATAATCTTAACTATTTGAATTACTTCACAAACACATTTATTTTTTGAATCTCTTATTTATTAATTTTCAAAATATTATGAAATTAGTATTATTTTTATCCAAATCAACTTGTGTGATTAGAAACAGTTGTTTTCTGACAAAACAAAGATCATAATGATTTGAGATTGATATTTGTTCAAATAGTCATAACTAGTAGAACTGCTTCAGAAAACAACTTTAGTTTTTAAATCTCTTGCTTAATAATTTTTGAAATAATAATAAAGTAGTATTATTTTATTTCAAAAATTTTTTATTAATTGAAACAATTGTTTTATGATAAAAAAAAAGGTCAAAACAATTTTAAATAGATAATTATTCAAATAGTCATATCTATTTGAAATTATTTAATAAATAGATTTATTTTTCAAAAACTCTTACTTATTAATTTTTTGAATGTTAATAAATTAGTATTATTTTATTTTGAATAAGCTTGTATGAACTGAAATAATTGTTTTATGATTGAACAAAATGTTAGAACAATTTGAAATAGATAATTGTTCTAATAGTCTTAACTATTTAATTGGTTCAACAAACATATTTATTTTTTAAATCTCTTACTTATTAATTTTTGAAATATTATTAAATTAGTATCATTTTAATTCGAATAAGCTTGTATGAAAAGAAACAACTGTTGTATGACAAAATAGAGATCATTACGATTTGAGATAGATAATTGTTCAAATAGTCATAACTATTTGAATTGGTTCGGTAAGCAAATTTAGTTTTTAAATCTCTTATTAATTTTTAAAATATTCATAAATCAATATTATTTTATTTTGAATAATTTTGTAAGAACAAAAACAATTGTATTATGACAAAATAAAAGGTCACAATGATTTGAAATAAATAATTGTTCAAATAGACATGACTATTCGAACTCGTTTGGTAAACAGATTTATTTTTTAAATCTCCTACCTATCAATTTGCAAAATATTAATAAAGTAGTATTATTTTATTCTGAATAAACTTATATGAATAGAAACAATTGTTTTATGACAAAACAAAATATCATAACTATTTGAATTTAAAAATTGTTCAAACAGTCATAATTATTAGAGCTTACTCAGTAAATAGATTTATTTTTTAAAATATTTTTCTTATTAATTTTTGAAATATTAATAAATTAGTATTATTTTGTTTCAAATAAGCCTTATGGACAAAAACAATTAGTTTATCATAAAACAAAAGGTCATAACTATTTGGAAAAGATAATTGTTCAAATAGTCAGAACTATTTGAACATGTTTAGAAAACAAATTTATTTTTAAAATTTTTACTTATTAAATTATGGAATATGAATAAATTTAATTATTTAATTCAGAATAAGCTTGTATGAATAGAAACAATTGTTTTATGACAAAACAAAAGGTCATAATGATTTGAAATAGATAATTGTTCAAATAGTCATTACTATTTGAACTTGTTTAGTAAATAGATTCATTTTTTTTAAAATCTCTTACTTATTAATATTTAGAATATTAATAAATTAGTGATATTTTATTTTAAATAAGCCTATATGAGCTGATACAATTGTTTTATGTCAAAACAATAGGTCATAATGATTTGAAATAGATAATTATTGAAATAGTTAAGACTATTTGAACTTATTCAGTAAACATATTTATTTTAAAATCTTTTACTTATTAATTTTTAAAATATTAATAAATTAACATTATTTTAATTTGAATAGGCTTGTATGAAGAAAACAATTGTGTCATGACAAAACAAAAAGTCATAATGATTTGAAATAAATAATTGTTCAAATAGTCATTATTTGAACTTATTTGATAAATAGATTTATTTTTTTAATCTTTATTTGAAATAAGCTTGTATGAATAGAAAAAATCGTTTTATGACAAAACAAAAGGTTATAGTGATTTTAAATAGATAATCATTCAAATAGTCATAATTTTTTGTACTCGTTCGGTAAATAGATTTATTTTCTAAATCTCTTACTCATTAATTTTTAGAATATTAATAAAATAGAATTATGTTATTTCAAATAAGTTGGTATAAGCAAAAACAATTATTTTGTGATAAAACAAAAGATCATAAAGATTTGAAATAAATAATTGTTTAAACAGTCATAATTATTTGCACTGGTCAGGCCAATATATTTACTTTTTAAATCTGTTACTTATTAATTTTTAGAATATTAATAAATTAGTATTACTTTATTCTAAATAAAATTGTATAAATAAAAACAATTGTTTTATGACAAAACAAATGGTCATAATGATTTGAAATAAATAATTGTTCAAATAGCTATAACTAATTGAACTAGTTTAGTAAACATATTTATTTTTTAAAATTTCTTACTTTTTAATTTTCAAAATATTAATAAATTAATATTATTTTATTTTGAACAAACTTATATTTAAATTAATATTATTTTATGAATAAATTATTAATAAATTAATATTATTTTATTCAGAGTAAAATATTACTAAATTAATAATATTGTAAAAATTAATAAGTAAGATATTTAAAAACTAAATGTGTTTGCGAACCAGTTCAAATAGTTAGGACCATTAGAACAATTAGCAATTTCAAATCGTTTTAACCTTTTGTTTTAACATAAAATAATTGTTTCAGCTCATAAAATCTTATCCAAAATAAAATAATATTACTTTATTAATATTTCAAATTTTGAGAAGTTGGAGATTTAAAAAAATAAATCAATTTATTGAATCAATTATGATTATTTAAACAATTATTTGTTTCACATCGTTATGACTTTTTATTTTGCCATAAAACAATTGTTTTTGTTCACACAAGTTTATTCGGATTAAAAAATATTTATTTATTAATATTTTGACAATTAAAAAGTAAAAGATTTTCAAAATAAATATATTTATCGAACAAGTTTAAATAGTCATAACTATTTGAATAATTATCTATTTCAAATTGCTATGACCTTTTGTTTCATCATAAAACAATTGTATTAGTTCATATAGGCTTATTTGAAATGAAATAATACTAATTTATTAATATTCCAAAAATTAATGAGTAAGAGATTTAAAATATGAATATATTTACTAGAGAAGTTCAAATGGTTATGACTATTTGAATAATTATCTATTTCAAATCATTATGAGCTTTTGTTGTGTCATAAAATAATTGGTTATGTTCATACAAACTTATTTCAAATAAAATAATATAAATTATTAATATTCCAAAAATTAATAAGCAAAAATTCAAAAAATAAATCTATTTTTTGAACACATTCAAATAATTATGACTATTTGAATAATTATCTATTACAAATAGTTATGACCTTTTGTTTTGTCATAAACTAATTATTTCTATTCATACAAGTGTATTCAAAATAAAATAATACTATTTTACTAATATTCCAAAAATTAAAAAAGTCAAGATTTTAAAAATTAAATCTATTTATCAAGCAAGTTCATATCGTTATGACTGTTTGAATAATTATTTATTTCAAATAGGTATGATCTTTTGTTTTGTCATAAAACAAAATTTTCTATTCATGCAAGTTTATTTAGATTAAAATAATACTATTTTATTAATATTTTGAAAATTAATAGGTAGAAGATTTAAAAAAAAAAAGTTTACCAAACAAGTTTAAATAGATTTGACTATTTGAACAATCATTTATTTAAAGTTGTTATGACCTTTTGTTTTGTCATAAAACAATTGTTTCAATTCATAAAAAACTTATCTGAAATAAAATACTACTTTTTTAATATTTCAAAAATTAATAAGCAAGAGATTTAAAAACTAAAGCTATTTTTCAAACCAGTTCAAAGAGTTATGACTATTTAAATAAATATCAATCTCAAATCATTATGATCTTTGTTTTCTCATAAAACAATTGTTTCTGATCATATAAGCTTATTCGCATAAAAATAATATTAATTTAATAATATTCCAAAAATTAATAAAAGATTTAAAAAATTAATGTGTTTACCAAATCAGTTCAAATAAGTAAGACTATTAGAATAATTATCTATTTCAAATTGCTCTAACCTTTTATTTGGTTATACAATAATTGTTTCAGTTCATACAAGCTTATTTGGAATAAAATAATACTAATTTATTAACATTCAAAAAATTAATAAGCATGAGATTTGAAAAAATAAATCTGTTTATCGAACAAGTTCAAATAGTTATAACTATTTAAACAATTATCTATTTAAAATCATTATAACCATTTGTTTTGTCACGAAATAGTTGTTTTAGTTCATAAAATCTTATCCAAATAAAATAATACTACTTTATTAATATTTTAAAAGTTAATAAGTAAAAGATTTAAAAAATAAATTAGTTTACTAAATCAGTTCAAATAATTATGGCCATTTGAACAACTATCTACTTCAAATTGTTATTACCTTTTGTTTTGCCATAAAACAATAATTTTTGAACAAACAAGCTTATTCAAAAAAACATAATACTACTTTATTAATATTTCTAGAATTAATAAAAGATTTAAAAAATATATCTGTTTACTAAACTAGTTCAAATAGTTATGACTATTTGAACAATTATCTATTTCAAATTGTTATAACCTTTTGTTCTATCATAAAACAATTGTTTCTATTCATACAAGCTTATTTAGAATAAAATAATACTAATTTAGTAATATTTTGAAAATTAATAACTAAAAGATTTAAAAAAGAAATTTGTTTGTCGAACCAGTTCAAACAGCTAAGATTATATGAACAATTATTTATTTCAAATTGCTATGATCATTTGTTTTGTCATAAAACAATTATTTCATCTCATACAAGCTTATTTGGAATAGAATAAAACTAATTTTTAATATTTCAAAAATTTAAAGGAGATTTAGAAAATAATTCTATTTACCAAACCAGTTTGAATAATTATAACTATTTGAACAATTATTTATTTCAAATCATTATTACTTTATGTTATGTCATAAAATAATTATTTTTGTTAATATAAGTTTGTTCAAAAGAAAATAATACTAATTTATCAATATTTAGAAAATTAATCAGTAAGAGATTTAAAAAGTAAATCTACTTATCAAACCATTTCAAATAGTTTTACTATTTGAATAATTATATATTTCAAATCATTATAACATTTTTTTTCTCGTCAAACAGTTGGTTCTATTCATACTATTTTATTCAGAATAAAATAATGCTAATTTAATAATATTTTCAAACTTAATAATCAAGAAAATTAAAAAATAAATCTAACTACCGAACTGTTTAAATAGTTAAGACTATATGAATGATTATCTATTTCAAACTATTATAATCTTTTGTTTTGTCGTAAAACAATTGTTTTGATCATACAAGCTTATTCAGATTTAAATAATACTAATTCAATAATATTTTAAAAATTAATAAGTAAGAGATTTAAAAAATAAATTTGTTTATCTAATAAGTTCAAATGGTTAAGACTTTTAGAATAATTATTTATTTCAAATCGTTCTGACCTTTTGTTTAGTTATAAAACAATTGTTTCAGCTCATACAAGCTTATTCAAAATAAATTAATACTAATTTTTTAATATTCGAACAATTAATAACAAAAAGAGATTTAAAAAAATAAATCTGTTTACCGAACAAGTTCAAATAGTTATTACTATTTGAGCAATTGTCTATTTAAAATCGTTATAACCATTTGATTGGTCATAAAACAATTGTTTCAGTTAGTTCAAGCTTAGACAGAATAAAATAATACTAATTTATTAATATTTTTTAAATTAATAAGTAAGAAATTTAAAAAATAAATCTATTTACTAAATCGATTAAAATAATTATGGCCATTTGAACGATTTTCTATTTGAAATCATTATGAGCTTTTGTTTACAACAATTGTTCTTTATCATATGAGCTTATTCAAAATAAAATAATACTAGTTTATTAATATTTGAAAAATTAATAAGTAAGATATTTTAAAAATAAATCTATTACTGAACCAATTCAAATAGTTATGACTATTTGAACAATTTCAATCTCAAATCATTAAGATTTTTGTTTTGTCATTAAACAATTGTTTTTGATCATAGAAGCTTATTTAGTTAAAAATAATATTAATTTAATAATATTTCAAAAATTAATAAGTAAAAGATTTAAAAAATAAATGTGCTTACCGAACCAGTTTAAATAACTAAAACCATTAGAGTAATTATCTATTTCATATCATTTTGATATTTTGTTTAGTCAAAAAATATTTATTTCATATCTTACAAGCTTATTCGAAATAAAATAACCCAAATTTATTAACATTTGAAAAATTAATAAGAAAATATTTGAAAAAATAAATCTATTTATCAAACAAGTTTAAATAGTTATGATTATTTAAACAATTATTTATTTAAAATCGTTATGACCTTTTGTTTTGAAATAAAACAATTGTTTCAATTCATAAAAGCATATCCAAAAAAAATATTATTAATTTCTTAATATTTTAAAAATTAATAAGCTAGAGTTTAAAAAAATAAATTTGTTTACCAAAAAAATTCAAATAGTTATGACTATTTAAACAATTATCTATTTAAAATCCTTATGACCTTTTGTTTTGTCATAAAATAATTGCTTCAGTTCATACAAGCTTATTCAAAATAAAATAATACTAATTTATTAATATTTCAAAAATTAATAAGTGATTTAAAAAGTGAATCTGTTTACCAAATCAGTTCAAATAATTATCACCATTTCAATAATTATCTATTTCAAATTGTTCTTACCTTTTGTCTGGTCAGATAACAATTGTTTTATATCATACAAGCTTATTCAAAATAAAATAATATTAATTTCTTAATCTTTCAAAAATTAATAAGTAAAAGATTTAAAAAAATCTGTTTGTCGAACCAATTCAAATAATTATGACTATTTGAAGAATTGTATACTTCAAATCAATTATTTACAAAATAAACCTTTTCTTCTATTATAAAATATTATTTATGTTCATACATGCTTATTCGAAATAAAACAGTGCTAATCTATTAATATTTCAAAAATTAATAACTAAGAGATTTAAAAATTAAATTTGTTTGTCGAACTAGTTTAATTTGTTAAGACTACATAAACAATTATCTATTTCAAATTGTTATGACCTTTTGTTTTATCATAAAATAATTTTTCAATTCATACCAGCTTATTCAAAAGAAAAATTATTAATATTCAAAAATTAATAAGAGATTTAAAAAACAATTCTATTTACCTAACCAGTTCTAATAATTATGACTATTTAAATAATTATCTATTTCAGATTGTTATGATCTTTTGTTTTGTCATAAAAAAAAATGTTTTTATTCATATAAGTTTGTTCAAAATAAAATAACACAAATCTATTAATATTTCAAAAGCTTATTCATATTAGAATAATATTAATTTATTAATATTTTGATAACTAATAAGTAAAAGATTTAAAAAATAAATATGTTTATCGAACAATTTCAAATAGTCATGAGTATTTGAATAATTAATCATTTCAAATCATTGTGACCGTTTGTTTTGTAAAAAAACAATTGTTTTAGTTAACATAAGCTTATTTGAAGTAAAATAATACTAATTTATTAATGATATGAAAATTAATGAGTAAGAAAACTAGAAAAATGAATCTATTTACTGAACAAGTTCAAAGAGTTATGACTATCTGAATAATTACCTATTTCAAAACATTATAACCTTTTGTTTTGTCAGAAAACAATTGGTTCTATTCATCCAAGCTTATTTCGAACAAAATAATATAAAGTAATTAATATTCCAAAAGTTAATGGGCAAAAATTTGAAAAATAAAATTGTTTTTGGAGCACATTCAAATAGTTAAGACTATTTGAACAATTATATATTTCAAATTGTTATGACTATTTGGAATAAAATAATACTAATTTATTAAAATTCCAAAAATTAATAAGTAAAAGATTTAAAAAATAAATCTTTTTACCGAGCAAGTTCAAATAGTTATGACTATTTAAATAATTATTTATTTCAAATCGTTATGATCTTTTGTTTTGTCATAAAACAATTGTTTCTATTCAAAAAAGTTTATTTGAAATAAAATTGTATTAATTTATTAATATTCAAAAAATTAATAAGTTACAGATTTAAAAAAATAAATCTGTTTATCAAACAAGTTCAAATAGTCATGTCTATTTGAACATCATCTATTTCGAACCGTTATGACATTTTGTTTTGTCATAAAATAATACCAATTATTTAGAATAATTGGTATTCATACAAAATTATTCAAAATAAAATAATACCAATTCATTACTATTTCAAAAATTAATAAGGATTTAAAAAATAAATGTGTTTACTGAACTAGCTCAAATAGTTAAGCCTATAAGAACAATTATCTATTTCAAATTGTTCCAACCTTTTATTTAGTCATAAAATAATTGTTTCAGTTCATACATACTTATTTGAAATAAAATAATACTAATTTATTAACATTCAAAAAATTAATAAGCAAGAAATTTAAAAAATAAATCTATTTATCAAATAATTTCTAATAGTTATGACTATTTGAACCATTATCTATTTAAAATTGTTATGACCTTTTATTTTTATTGTAAAGCTTATCTAAAATAAAATGATATTACTTATTAATATTTCAAAATTTGATAAGTTAGAGATTCAAAAAATAAATTATTTTATTGAATCAATTCAAATAATTATGGCCATTTGAATAATTATCTATTTCTAATCGTTATGAACTTTTGTTTTGTCATAAAATAATTGTTTCTCATCATACAAGCCTATTCAGTATAAAATAATACTAATTTACTAATATTTTAAAATTAATAAGTAGGAGATGTAAAGAATAAATCTGTTTATTGAACCAGTTCAAATAGTTATGACTATTTGAACAATTATATATTTCAAATTGTTATAACCTTTTGTTATGTCATAAAACAATTATTTCTGTTCATACAAGTTTATTTGAAATAAAATAATATTAATGTAATAATATTCTAAAAATTAATAACTAATTCAAATATTAATGTTAATATTAATGTTTTTGCCAAACTAATTCAAATAGTTAAGACTATATGAACAATTCTTTTATTTTAAATTGTTATAACCTTTTGTTTTGTCATAAAATAATTTTTTAGTTCTTAGCAACTTATTCAGAATAAAATAAAATGAATTTATTAATATTTCAAAAATTAGTAAGTAAGAGATTTAAAAAATAATTCTATTTGTCGAACCAGTTCAAATAATTATGACTATTTAAATAATTATCTATTTCAAATCGTTATTACCTTTTGTTTTGTCATAAAACAAATGCTTTTGTTCATATAAGTTTATTTGGACTAAAAATATTAATTTATTAATATTTTGAAAACTATGAAGTGAGAGATTTAAAAAATAAATTTGTTGACTAAACTAGTTCAATTAGTTATAGCTATTTGAACCATTATTTACTTCAAATTGTGATGACCATTTGTTTTGTCACAAAAGAATTGTTTCTATTAATACAATCTTATTCAGAATAAATAGTTATGACTATTTGAATAAATATTAATCTCAAATAGTTATGATCTTTATTTTCTCACAAAACAATTGTTTCTAATCATACAAGCTTTTTCATATAAAAATAATATTAATTTAATAGTATTCCAAAAATTAATAAGAGATTTAAAATAAATTTTTTCGAATCAGTTCAAATAGTTAAGAATATTAGAATAATTATCTACTTCCAATCATTTTGACCTTTTGTTTAGTCATATAATAATTGCTTTAGTTTATACAAGCTTAACTGAAATAAAATAATACTAATTTATTATTAATTTTTTGAATATTAATTTTTGAAAAATAGTATTAATATTCAAATAGTCATAACTATTTGAGCTTGTTCAATAATTGTTATTACCTTTTGTTTTGTCTTAAAACAATTGTTTTTCAACATACAAGCTTATTCGAAATAAAATAAAATTAATTTATTAATATTTCAAGAATTAATAAGAGATTTAAAAAGTAAATCTGTCTACCAAACCAGTTCAAATAGTTATGACTATTTGAACAATTACCTATTTCAAATTGTTATAACCTTTTGTTCCGTCAGAAAACAATTATCTCTATTCATACAAGCCTCTTCAGAATAAAATAATACTAATTTAGTAATATTCTAAAAATTAACAACTAAAAGATTTTAAACAATAAATTTATTTGCTGAACTAGTATAAACAATTAAGACTATATGAACAATTATTTATTTCAAATTGTTATGACCTTTTGTTTTGTCATAAAACAATTATTTTAGCTTATACAGGCTTATTTGAAATAAAATAAAACTAATTTATTAATATTTAAAAAATTTATAAGAGATTTAGAAAATAATTCTATTTACCGAATCAGTTCACATGATTATAACCATTTGAACAATTATCAATTTCAAATCATTATTATTAATTTATTAATATTTAGAAAATTAATCAATAAGAGATTTAAAATGTAAATCTATTTACCAAACCATTTCAAATAGTTTTGACTATTTGAATAATTATCTATTCCAAATTGTTATAACCTTTTTTATTTTATCATCAAACAATTAGATCTATTGATACTATTTTATTCTAAATAAAATAATACTAATTTAATAATATTTTGAAACTTAATAACCAAGAAAATTAAAAAATAAATCTAATAGCCAAACAAGTTCAAATAGTTAAGACTATATGAATGATTATTTATTTCAAACCATTATGACCTTTTGTTTTGTTGTAAAATAATTGTTTTATTAGTACAAGCTTATTCGGATTAAAATAATACTAATATAATAATAGTTCAAAAATAAATAAGTAAGAGATTTAAAAAATAAATTTGTTTATCAAATTAGTTCAAATGGTTAAGACTATTAGAACAATTATCTATTTCAAATCAATCTGACCTTTTGTTTAGTCATAAAACAATTGTTTTAGTTCATACAATCTTATTCAAAATAAATTAATACTAATTTATTAACATTCAAAAAATTAATAAGAATGAGATTTCAAAAAATATATTTGTTTATCGAACAAGTTCAAATAGTTATTACAATTTGAACAATTGTCAATTTAGAAGCTTTAAAACCTTTTAACTTGTTATAAAACAATTGTTTCAGTTAATACAAACTTATTTCGAATAAAATAATACAAATTTACTAATATTAAGACAATTACTAAGTAAAAGATTTAAAAAACAAATATGTTTACCGAATAAGTTCAAATCATTATGACTATTTAAGCAATTATTTATTTCAACTTGTTATGACTTTTTGTTTTATCATAAAACAATTATTTCTATTCATACAAACTTATTCGGATTAAAATAATTTTAATTTATTAATATTTCAACAATTAATAAGTAAAAGATTTAAAAAATAAATATGTTTGCCGAACAAGTTTAAATAGTCATGACTATTTGAATAATTATCTATTTCAAATCATTATAACTTTTTTTTTGTAATAAAACAATTGTTTCAGTTCATATGAGCTTATTTGAAGTAAAATAATACTAATTTATTAATATTTTAAAAATTAATGAGTAAAAAAATTCAAAAAGGAATCTGTCTAGTGAACAAGTTCAAATAGTTATGATTATTTAAACAATTATCTATTTCAAAATATTATGAACTTTTATTTTATCTTAAAACAATTGGTTCTATTCATGCAACCTTATTTTGAATAAAATAATATAAATCTATTAATATTTCAAAATTAATGAGTTAAAATTTAAAAAATAAATCTGTTTTCTCACCTTATTCAAAAATTTATGACTATTTGAACAATTATCTATTTCAAATCGTTATGACCTTTGTTTTATCATAAACCAGTTGTTTCGTTCATACAAGCTTATTCGTAATAAAATAATACTAATTTATTAAGATTCCAAAAGTTAATAAGTAAAGATTTAAAAAATAAATTTGTTTATCGAGCAAATTTAAATAGTTATAACTATTTGAACAATTATTTATTTCAAATCACTATAAACTTTTGTTTTGTCATAAAACAATTGTTTCTATTCATACAACTTTATTCAAAATAAAATAATACTAATTTATTAATATAATAAAATTAATGAGTTGGAGACTTAAAAAATTAATTTATTTACCAAACAAGTTCAAATAGTCATGTCTGTTTGAACTATTATATATTTCAAATTGTTATGACATTTTGTTTTGTCGTAAAACAATTGTTTTTATTCATACAAAATTATTCAAAATAAAATAATACTAATTTATTAATAATTCAAAAATTAATAAGAGATTTAAAAACTAAATCTGTTGACCAGACTAGTTCAAATTGTTGTGATTATTTGAATAATTATCTATCTCAAATTATTATGATCTTTGTTTTGTCATAAAATAATTTTTTCTATTCATACAAGCTTATTTAGAATAAAATATTACTAAACTAATAATATTCTAAAATTAATAAGTAATAGATTTAGAAAGTAAATCTGTTTGCCGAACCAATTCAAATAGTTAAGAATATTAGAACAATTATTTATTTCAAATCGTTTTGACCTTTTGTTTAGTCATAAATAATTGTTTCAATTCATACCTGCTTATTCAAAATAAAAAAAATATTATTTTATTAACAATCAAAAAATTAATAAGTGAGAAATTTAAAAAAATAAATATGTTTATTGAACAAATTCAAATAGTTATGACTATTTGAACAATTATCCATTTAAAATCATTATGACCTTTTGTTTTATGATAAAATAGTTGTTTCAATTCATAAAAACTTATCCAAAATAAAATAATATTACTTTATTAATATTTTAAAAATTGAGAAGTTGGAGATTTAAAAAATAAATCAATTTAACATATCAATTCAAATAATTGTAGCCATTTGAACAATTATCTATTTCAAATTGTTATGAACTTTTGTTTTGTCATAAAACAATTGTTTTTCATCATATAAGCCTATTCGGAATAAAATAATACTAATTTATTAATATTTCAAAAATTAATGAGTAAGAGATTTATAAAATAAATATGTTTAATGAACTAGTTCAAATAGTTATGACTATTTGAATAATTATATATTTCAAATCATTATAACCTTTTGTTTTGTCATAAAACAATTATTTATGTTCATACAAGCTTATATTGAAATAAAATAATACTAATCTAATAATATTATGAAAATTAATAACTAAGAGATTTAAAAAATAAATTTGTTTGCTGAATCAGTTCAAATAGTAAAAGCTATATGAATAATCATTTATTTCAAATTGTTATGACCTTTTATTTTGTCATAAAACAAATGTTTTTGTTCATCTAAGTTTGTTTGGAATAAAATAATATTAATTTATTAATATTTTAAAAATTATTAAGAGATTTAAAATATAAATCTGTTTACCAAACTAGTTCAATTAATTATAACAATTTGAATAATTATTTATTTCAAATCGTTATGACCATTTGATTTGTCATAAAATAGTTGTTTCTATTGATACAATTTTATTTGGAATAAAATAATACTAATTTATTAATATTCCAAAAATTAATAAGTAATAGATTTAATAAATGAATCTGTTGGGCTGACCAATGCAAATGGTTATAACTGTTTGAACAATTATCTATTTCTAATCATTATAACCTTTTGTTTTGTCACAAAACAATTGTTTCTATTCGTACAAGCTTATTCGAAATAGCATAATTTTAATTTATTAATATTTCAAAAATTAATAAGTAAGAGATTTAAAAACTAAATCTGTTTATAGAACAAGTTCAAATAGTTATGATTATTTGAACAATTACCTATTTCAAATCGCTATAACCTTTTGTTTTATAATAAAATAATTTTTCCATTCATACAAGCTTATTTCAATTAAAATAAACAAATTTATTAATATTTAGACAATTAATAAATAAAAGATTTAAAAAATAATTATGTTTACCAAATAAATTTAAATAGTTGTAACTATTTGAAAAATTATTTATTTCAAATCGTTGACTTTTGGTTTTGTCATAAAACAATTGTTTTTGTTCATACAAGCTTATTCAAATTAAAATAATATTAATTTATTAACATTTTGATAATTAATAAGTAACAGATTTTAAAAATAAATATGTTTATTACACAAGTTTAAATAGTCATAACTATTTGAATAATTATCTATTTCAAATTGTTATGACCTTTTGTTTCATCATAAAACAATTATATCAGTTCATATAGGCTAATTCAAAATAAAATAATACTAATTTATTAATATTCCAAAAATTAATGAGTAAGAGATTTAAAAAATAAATTTATTTACTGAATAAGTTCAAATAGTTATGTCTATATAAACAATTTTTTATTTCAAATTGTTATGATGTTTGTTTTGTCATAAAATAATTGTTTTTGTTCATATAAGCTTTTTTCAAATAAAACAATATAAATTTATTAATATTCCAAAAATTAATAAGTAAAATTTTAAAAAATAAATATGTTTTCTGAACACATTCAAATAGTTATGACTATTTGAACAATTATCTATTTCAAATAATTATGACTTTTTGCTTTGTCATAAACCAATTGTTTCTATTCATACAAGCGTATTCAAAATAAATAATACTAGTTTATTAATATTCCAAAAAATAATAAGTAAAAGATTTAAAAAATAAATCTGTTTACTGAGCAAGTTCAAATGGTTATGCCTATTTGAATAATTATTTATTTCAAATAATTATGATTTTTTGTTTTATCATAAAATAATTGATTCTATTTATGCAAGCTTATTCAGAACAACATAATACTAATTTATTAATGCTTTGAAAATTAATAGGTAGGAGATTTAAAAAATAAATCTATTTACCGAATAAGTTCAAATAGCAATGTCTATATGAACAATTATCTATTTCAAATTGTAACAACCTTTTATTTTGTCATAAAAAAATTGTTTCTATTCATGCAAACTCAAAGTAAAATAATACTAATTTATTAATATTTTGAAAATTAATAAGAGATTTAAAAACTAAATCTATTTACCAAAACAGTTTAAATAGTTAATAGTAATTGAATAATTATCTATCTCAAATCATTATGATATTTATTTTGTCATAAAACAATTGTTTCTTTTCATACAAGCTTATTTGGATTAAAATAATACTAATTTAATAATATTCCAAAAATTAATAAGATCTTTGAAAAATAAATGTGTTTGTTGAACTAGTTTAAATAGTTAAGACTATTATAACAATTATCTATTTCAAATCATTATGACCTTTTGTTTAGTCATAAAACAATTATTTTAGTTCATATAAGCTTATTTAGAATAAAATAATAGTAATTTATTAACATTCAAAAAATTAATGAGCAAGAGATTTAAAAAATATAAATCTATTTATCAAACAAATTCAAATAGATTTGACTATTTGAATAATTATCTATTTAAAGTTGTTATGACCTTTTGTTTCATCATAAAACAATTGTTTAGTTCATAAAAACTTATTCAAAATAAAATAATACTACTTTATTAATATTTCAAAAATTAATAAACAAGAGATTTAAAACTAAAGTTGTTTTCTGCACTAGTTCAAATAGTCATAAACTATTTGAACAAATATTAATCTCAAATCATTATGATCTTTGTTTTATCATAAAACAATCGTTTTTTATCATACAAGCTTATTTGGACAAAAATAATACTAATTTAATAATATTCCAAAAATTAGTGAAAGATTTAAAAAATATATGTATTTGCCAAACCAGTTCAAATAGTTAAGACTATTAGAATAATTATCTATTTCAAATCATTCTAACCTTTTGTTTAGTCCTATAATAATTGTTTCAGTTCATACAAGCTTATTTGAAATAAAATAATACTAATTTATTAACATTCCAAAAATTAATAAGCAAGAGATTTGAAAAGATAAATGTGTTTATTGAACAAGTTCAAAGAGTTATGACTATTTAAATAATTATCAATTTAAAATCATAATGACCTTTTGTTTTGTCATAAAACAATTGTTTAAGTTCATAAAAGCTTATCCAAAAGAAAATAATACTACATTATTATTATTTTGAAAGTTAATAATTAAAAGATTTAAAAAATAAATCAATTTACTGAATAAGTTTAAATAATTATGGCTGTTTGAACAACTATTTATTTCAAATTATTATTACCTTTTATCTGTCATAAAACAATTGTTTTTCAAAAAATAAATCTGTTTACCGAATGGTTCAAATAGTTATGACTATTTGAACAATTATCTATTTTAAATTATTATAACATTTTGTTCTATAATAAAACAGTTGTTTCTATTCATACAAGCTTATTCGAAATAAAATAATACTAATTTAGTCATATTCTAAAAATTAATAACTAAGAGATTTAAAAAATAAATCTATTTGTTGAACCAATTCAAACAGTTAAGACTATATGAACAATTATTCATCTCAAGTTGTTATGACATTTTGTTTTGTCATAAAACAATTATTTCAGCTCATAGAAGCTTATTCAAAATAGAGTAAAACTAATATATTAATATTTTAAAAATTTATAAAAGATTTAGAAAATAATTTTATTTACCAAACCAGTTCAAATAATTATAACTATTTGAACATTTATCTATTTCAAATCATTATTACTTTTTATTTTGTAATAAAACAATTTTTTTGTTAATATAAGTTTGTTCAAAATTAAATAATACTAATTTATTAATATTTATCAAACCATTTCAAATTGTTATGACTTTTTGTTCTATTATAAAACAATAGTTTTTGTTCATACAAGCTTATTCGGATTAAAATAATACCAATTTATTAATATTTCAACAATTAATAAGTAGAAAATTTAAAACATAAATACGCTTACCGAACTAGATCAAATAGTCAGGACAATTTCAATAATTATCTATTTCAAATCGTTATAACCTTTTATTTTGTCATGAAAAATTCATTTTGGTTCATATAAGCCTATTCAAAATAAAATAACGCTAAGCTATCAATATTCTAAAAATTAATAATTAAGAGATTTAAAAAATGAATCTATTTAACGAACAAGTTTAAATAATTATGACTATTTGAACAATTATCTATTTGAAATTGTTATAACCTTTTGTTTTGCCATAAATGATTTTTTTTCTATTCATACAAATTTATTTTGAATAAAATAATACAAAATTATTAATATTAACACAATTAATGAGCAAAAGATCTAACAAATAAATCTATTTACCGAACAAGTGCAAATCTTTATGATTATTTGAATAATTATTTATTTCAAATTGTTATGACCTTTTGTTTTGTCATAAAACAATTGTTTCTACTCATACAAGATTATTTGGATTAAAAAAATATTAATTTATTAATATTTTGACAAAAAATAAGTAAAAGATTTAAAAAACAAATATGTTTATCGAACAAGTTCAAATGGTCATTAGTATTTGAATAGTTAATTATTTCAAATCATTGTGACCCTTTGTTTTGTAATAAAACAATTATTTGAGTTCATATAAGCTTATTTGAAATAAAATAATACTAATTTATTAATATTCTAAAAGTTAATGAGGAAGAGAATTAAAAAATTAATCTATTTACCGAACATGTTCAAATAGTTATGACTATCTGAATAATTATCTATTTCAAAACATTATGATCTTTTGTTTTGTCCTAAAACAATTGGTTACGTTCATGCAATCTTATTTTGAATAAAATAATATAATTTTATTAATATTCCAAAAATTAATAAGTAAAAATTTAGAAAATAAATATGTTTTCTGAACACATTCAAATAGTTATGACTATTTGAACAATTTGTTTATTTGAAATTGTTATGACCTTTTCTTTTTCATAAACTAACTGTTTTTGTTCATAAAAGCTTATTCAGAATAAAATAATACTAATTTATTAAAATTTCAAAAATTAATAAGTAAAAATTTTAAAAAATAAAGTTTTTGTCGAGCGAGTTTGAATAATTATGTCCTTTCAAATAATTATTTATTTCAAATCATTTTGATCTTTTGTTTTGTCATAAAACAATTGTTTCTATTCATACAATTTTATTTGAAATAAAATAATACTAATTTACTAATGTTCTAAAATTAATAAGTTGGAGATTTAAAAAATAAATCTGCTTACTAAGTAAATTCAAATAGTAATGTCTATTTTAATTATTATCTATTTCAAATCATTATGACATTTTGTTTTGCCATAAAATGATTGTTTCTATTCATACAAAATTATTTAGAATAAAATAATACTAATTTATTAATATTTTAAAAATTAATAAGAGATTTAAGAATTAAATCTATTTATCGAACCAGTTCAAATACTTATGACTATTTGAACAATTACCTATCTCAAATCATTATGATCTTTATTTTGTAATAAAACAATTGCTTCTGTTCATATAAACTTATTCTAAGTAAAATATTGCTAAATTAATAATATTCCAAAAATTAAGAAAAACTTTGAAAAATAAATATGTTTATTGAACCAGTTCAAATATTTAAGAATATTAGAACAATTATTTATTTCAAATCATTCTTACCTTTTGTTTAGTCATAAAACAATTATTTCAGTTCATATCAGCTTATTTAGAATAAAATAATAGTAATTTATTAATATTCGAAAAATTATTGAGCAAGAGATTTAAATAAAATAAATCTATTTATCAAACAAGTTCAAATAGATTTGACTATTTGGACAATTATCTATTTAAAGTTGTTATGACCTTTTTTTTGCCATAAAACAATTGTTTTCATTTCATAAAAACTTATTCAAAACAAAATAATGCTACTTTACTAATATTTCCAAAATTAATAAACTAGAGATTTAAAGCTAAAGTTGTTTTCTGAACTAGTTCAAATAGTTATGACTATTTGAACAAATATCAATCTCAAATCATTATGATCTTTGTTTTCTCATAAAACAATTGTTTCTAATCATACAAGCTTATTCAGATAAAAATATACTAATTTAATAATATTCCAAAAATTAGTGAAAGATTTAAAAAATAAATGTATTTACTAAACCAGTTCAAATAGTTAAGATTGTTAGAATAATTATCTATTTCAAATCATTCTAACTTTTTTTTAATATTTAAAAAATTAATCAGTAAGAGATTTAAAAAGTAAAATTGTTTACCAAACCATTTCAAATAGTTTTGACTATTTGAATAATTATCTATTTCAATTCATTATAACGTTTTATTTTGTTATCAAACAATTGGTCCTATTCATACTATTTTATTTGAAATAAAATAATACTAATTTAATAAATTCTGGCACTTAATAACCAAGAAAACTAAAAAATAAATCTAATTGTCGAACTTTTTCGATTAGTAAGACTATCTGAACGATTATTTATTTCAAAAAGATATGACCTTTTGTTTTGTCATAAAATAATTGTTTATGATCATACAAGCTTATTCGAAATAAAATAATACTAATTTATTAATATTTCAAAAATTATTAAATAAGAGAGTTAAAACATAAATCTGTCTACAGAACCAGTTCAAATAATTATGACTATTTGAGCAATTATCAATCTCAAATTGTTAAGATCTTTGTTTTGTCATAAAACAATTATTTCTGATCATAGGCTTATTTGGTTAAAAATAATACTAATTTAATAATATTCCAAAAATTAATAAGTAAGAGATCTAAAAAATAAATGTGTTTGCCGAACCAAATCAAATAGTTAAAGCTATTAGAATAATTCTATGTTTTAAATCGTTTTAACCTTTTGTTTAGTTAGAAAATATATGTTTCATATCTTACAATCTTATTTGGAATAAAATAATCCAAATTTATTAATATTCAAAAAATTAATAAGGAAAAGATTTGAAAAAATAAATTTGTTTATCGAACAAGTTCAAATCGTGATGACTATTTGAATAATTATTTATTTAAAATCATTATGACCTTTTCGTTTTGATATAAAACAATTATTTTAGTTCATAAAAGCTTATCCAAAACAAAATAATACTAATTTCTTAATATTTCAAAAATTAATAAGCAAGAGTTTAAAAAAATAAATTAGTTTACCAAACAAATTCAAATAGTTATGACTATTTGAACAATTATCTATTTAAAATGATTATGACCTTTTTGTTTTGTCATTAAACAATTGTTTCAATTCATACAAGCTTATTCAAAATAAAATAATACTAATTTATTAATATTCCATAAATTAATAAGTAAGTGATTTAAAAAGTAAACTATTTACCAAATCAGTTCAAATAATTATGGCTATTTCAATAATTATCTATTTCAAATTGTTGTGACCTTTTGTTTTGTAATAAAATAATTGTTTTAGTTCATATAAGCTTATTTAAAATAAAATAATACTAATTTATTAATATTTCAAAAATTAATGAGAAAGAGAATTAAAAAAGGAATCTTGTTACTGAATATGTTCAATTAGTTATGACTATCTGAATAATTATCTATTTCAAATCATTGTGACTTTTTGTTTTGTAATAAAACAATTGTTTCAGTTCATATAAGCTTATTAGAAATAAAATAATATAATTTATCAATATTTTAGAAGTTAATAAGAAACAGAATTAAAAAATGAATCTTGTTACCGAGCATGTTGAAATAGTTATGACTATATGAACAATTATCTATTTTAAAATATTATGACATTTTGTTTTCTCATAAAACATTTTGCACTATTCATGCAAGTTTATTTTGAATGAAAATAATAAAAAATTATTAATATTTCAAAAATTAATAAGTAAAAATTTAAAAATAAATATTTTTTCTGAATATTTTCAAATAGTTATGACTATTTAAACAATTATCTATTTCAAATCGTTATGACCTTTTGTTTTGTCATAAACCAATTGTTTCTATTCATAAAAGCTTATTCAAAATAAAATAATACTAATTTATTAAAATTTCAAAAATTAATAAGTAAAAGATTTAAAAAATAAATCTATTTACTAAGTGAGTTTAAATAGTTATGACTATTTGAACAATTATTTATT
The DNA here is from genome assembly GCF_002303985.1 of Durio zibethinus. The sequence continues at coordinate 16,157,364 of NW_019167993.1, forward strand.
TCAAATCGTTATGATTTTTTATTTTGTCATAAAACAATTGTTTCTATTCATACAAGTTTATTCGAAATAAAATAATACTAATTTTATAAAAATTAATAAGTTAGAAATTTAAAAAATAAATTTGTTCACCGAACAAGCTCAAATAGTCATGTCCATTTAAACTATTATCTATATCAAATCGTTATGATATTTTATTTGTCGTAAAACAGTTGTTTCTATTCATACAAAATTATTCAGAATACAATAACACTAATTTATTAGTATTTCAAAAATTAATAAAAGATTTAAAAACTAAATCTGTATATTGAACTCGTTCAAACAATTCTTATTTTTTGAACAATTATCTCTCTCAAATCATTATGGTATTTGTTTTGTCATAAAGCAAATGTTTTTATTCATACAAGCTTATTTGAAGTAAAATATTGATAAATTAATAAGAGATTTAAAAAATAAATGTGTTTGCCAAATCAATTCAAATAGTTAAGACTATTATAACAACTATCTATTTCAAATCGTTCTAACATTTTGCTCGCCATAAAATAGTATTTTCAGTTCATACATGCTTATTCAAAATAAAATAATATTAATTTATTAGCATTCAAAAATTAAAAAATAATAAATTTTAAAAAATAAATTTGTTTATCGAACAAGTTTAAATAGTTATGACTATTTGAACAATTATCTATTTAAAATAAATATGACCTTTTTTTTATCATAAAACAATTGTTTCAATTCATAAAAGTTATCTAAAATAAAATAATATTACTTTATTTATACTTCAAAAATTGATATAGTAGAGATTTAAAAAATACATCAAATTGTTTCAAATAATTATGGCCATTTGAATAATTATCTATTTCAAATTGTTACAAAACTTTTGTTTTTTCATAAAAGAATTGTTTTTCATCATACAAGCCTATTTGGAATAAAATAATATTAATTTATTAAAATTTTAAAAGTTAAATAAGTAGGAGGTTTAAAAAATAAATCTGTTTACTGAACCGATTCCTATTTGAATAATTATCTATTTAAAATTGTTATAACCTTTTGTTCTGTTGTAAAATAATTATTTCAATTTATATAAGCTTATTTGGAATAAAATAATACTAATTTAATAATATTCCAAAAAATAATAACTAAGAGATTTAAAAAATAAATCGGTTTGCCAAGGTAGTTCAAACAATTAAGACTATATGAACAATTATCTATTTGAAATTGTTATGACCATTTGTTTTGTCATAAAACAATTGTTTTAGATCATAGAAGCTTATTTGAAATAAAATAATACTAATTTATTAATATTTCAAAAAGTAAATTATTTAAAAAGTTAATTTGTTTATCGAATCAGTTTAAATAATTATGGCCATGTCAACAATTATCTATTTCAAATTGTTATTACCCTTTTTTTTGTCATATAACAATTGTATTTGAACATTCGAGCTTATTCGAAATAAAATAATACTAATTTATTAATCTTTCAAAAAAAATAAGAGATTTAAAAAATAAATCTGTTACCGAACTAGTTCAAATAGCAATGACTATTTGAACAATTGTAAACTTCAAATTGTTATAACCTTTGGTTTTGTCATAAAACAATTATTTTTGTTCACACAAGCTTATTCGAAATAAAATAATACTAATATAATAATATTCTAAAAAATAATAACTAAGAGAATTCAAAAGTAAATTTATTTGCTGAACTAGCTCAAATATTTTAAAATTATATAAACAATTATCTATTTCAAATCATTATGACATTTTGTTTTGTCATAAAATAAGTTTTTTTGAATTCATAATGGCTTATTTGGAATAAAATAAAATGAATTTATTAATATTTCAAAAATTAATAAATAAAAGGTTTAAAAAATAATTTTATTTATCTAACCAGTTCAAATAATTATGATTATTTGAATAATTATCTATTTCAAATTATTATGACCTTTTGTTTTGTCATAAAACAAATGTTTTTGTTCATATAAGTTTATTCGAAATAAAGTAATACTAATATATTAATATTTCAAATATTAATAAGAGATTTTAAAAATAAATATATTTATCAATATAGTTCAAATAGTTTGACTATTTGAGCAATTATTTATTTCAAATCATTATGACTTTTTATTCTATTATAAAACAATTGTTTCTATTCATACATGCTTATTCATATTAAAATAATACTAATTTATTAATATTTCGGCAAGATAAGTAAATTTAAAAAACAAATTTGTTTACCAAACTAGATCAAATGAACAAATATCAATCTCAAATTGTTATGAGCTTTGTTTTACCATAAAACAATTGTTTTTTATCATACAAGCTTATTTGAATAAAATTAATACTAATTTAATAATACTTTGATAATTAATAGGAGATTTAAAAAATAAAAAAGTTTACCAAATCAGTTCAAATAGTTACGACTATTAGAATAATTATCTACTTCAAATCATTTTGACCTTTTGTTTAGTCATATAATAATTTTTTTAGTTCATACAAGTTTATTTGGAATAAAATAATACTAATTTATTGACATTTAAAAAATTAATAAGCATGATATTTTTTAAAAAAATTATTATGACCATTTGTTTTGTCATAAAACAATTGTTTTAGTTCATAAAAGCTTATCAAAAATAAAATAATACTACTTTATTAATATTTCAAAAATCAATAAATAAGAGATTTAAAAAATAAATCAGTTTACCGAATCAATTCAAATAATCATAGCCATTTAAACAATTATCTATTTTAAATCATTATTACCTTTTGTTTTGTTATAAAACAATTGTTTTTCAACAAACAAGCTTTTTCTAAATAAAATAATGTTAATTTATTAATATTTCAAGAATTAATAAGAGATTTAAAAAAAAATTTATTTGTTGATCCAATTCAAATAGTTATGACTATTTGAACAATTATCTATTTGAAATTGTTATAACCTTTGTTCTATCATAAAACAATTGTTTCTATTCATACAAGCTTATTCAAAATAAAATAATAATAATAATTTAGTAATATTCTGAAAATTAATAACTATGAGATTTAAAAAATAAATTTGTTTGCCAAATCAGTTCAAATAGTTAAGACTATATGAAAAATTATTTATTTCAAATTGTTATAACATTTTGTTTTGTCATAAAACAATTATTTAAGCTCATAGAAGCTTATTCAAAATAGAATAAAATTAATTTATTAATATTTCAAAAATTTATAAAAGATTTAAAAAATAATTTTACTTACGAAACTAGTTCAAATAATAATAACTATTTGCACAATTATCTATTTCAAATCATTATTATTTTTTGTTTTGTCACAAAATAATTGTTTTTATTAATATAAGTTTGTTCGAAATAAAATAATACTAATTTATTAAAATTTAAAAAATTAATCAGTAAGAGATTTAAAAAATCTGCTTGCCAAACCATTTCAAATAGTTTTGATTAATTGAATACTTATATATTTCAAATCATTATAACCTTTTATTCTGTCATCAAATAGTTGGTTCTATTTATACTATTTTTTTGAAATAAAATTATGCAAATTTAATAATATTATGAAACTTAATAACCAAGAAAATTAAAAAAATAAACATAATTACCAAACCAATTCAAATAGTTAAAACTATATAAATGATTATCTATTTCAAATCGTTATGACATTTTTTTAATCATAAAATAATTGTTTTGTTTGTATAAGCTTATTTATATTAAAATAATACTAATCATAATATTTAAAAAACTAGTAAGTAAGAGATTTAAAAAATAAATTTGTTTACCGAATCATTTCAAAAGGTTAAGACTATTAGAATAATTATATACTTCAAATTGTTTTGACCATTTGTTTAGTCATAAAACAATTGTTTCAATTCATACAAGCTTATTTAGAATAAATTAGTATTAATTTATTAACATTTAAAAAATTAATAAGAAAGAGATTTAAAAAATAAATCTATTTACCGAACAAGTTCAAATAATTATTATTATTTGAATAATAGTCTATTTAAAATTGTTATAACCTTTTAATTTATCATAAAACAATTGTTTCAGTTAATACAAGCTTAGATGGAATAAAATAATACTAATTTATTAATATTTCCTAAATTAATAAGTAAGAAATTTTAAAAAAAAATTGTTTACCAAATTAGTTAAAATAATTATAGCCATTTGAATAATTATCTATTTCAAATTATTATAACTTTTTATTTTGTCATAAAATAATTATTTTTTTATCATACAAACTTATTCGAAATAAAATAATACTAATTGATGAATATTTCAAAAATTAATAGGTAACAGATTTAAACAATAAATTTGTTTACCAAACTAATTCAAATAATTACGACTATTTGAATAATTATCAATCTCAAATCATTAAAATCTTTGTTTTGTAATAAAACAATTGTTTCTAATCATGAAAGCTTATTCGATTAAAAATAATACTAATTTAATAATATTCTAAAAATTAATAAGAGATTTAAAAAATAAATGTATTTGTTAAACCAGTTCAAATAGTTAAAAAAATTATAATAATTATCTATTTCAAATCATTCAAACCTTTTGTTTAGTCATAAAATATTTGTTTCATGTCTTACAAGCTTATTCGGAATAAAAATAATCCAAATTAATGAACATTTGGAAAATTAATATGCAAAAGATTTGAAAAATTAAATTTGTTTACCAAACAAGTTTAAATAGTTATGACTATTTGAACTATATAAAATCATTATGACATTTTGTTTTGACATAAAACAATTGTTTCAATTCATAAAAGCTTAAGCAAAATAAAAAAAATTAATAAGCAAGAGTTTAAAAAAATAAATTTGTTTACCAAACGAATTTAGATAGTTATGACTATTTGAACAATTGTCTATTTAAAATCATTATGACTTTTATTTTATCATAAAATAATTGTTTCAATTCATACAAGCTTATTCGAAATAAAATAATTCTAATTTATCAATATTCCAAAAATTAATAAGTAAATGATTTAAAAAGTGTATCTATTTGCTGAATTAGTTCAAATAATTATGGTTATTTCAACAATTACTATTTCAAATTGTTATCACATTTTGTTTGATCATATAACAATTGTTTTTTATCATACAAGCTTATTCAGAATAAAATAATAATAATTTTTTATTCTTTCAAAAATTAAAAAGTACGAGATTTAAAAAATGAATCTATTTACCAAACTAGTTCAAATAGTTATGACTATTTGAACAATTCTATAATTCAAATTGTTATAACCTTTTGTTATGTCATAAAACAATTATTTATGTTCATACAAGCTTATTTGAAATAAAACAATACTAATCTAATAATATTCCAAAAATTAATAACTAAGGGATTTAAAAAATAAATTTGCTTGCTGAACCAGTTCAAATAGTTAAAACTATATGAACAGTTATCTAATTCAATTGTTATTGACCTTTTCTTTATCAAAAGAAAATTCTCAATTCATACTAACTTATTAGATAAATAAAATGAACTTTTTAATATTTTAAAAATTAATAAGTAAGAGATTTACAAACAATATTATGTTTTATACCTAACCAGTTCAAATAATTATACTATTTGAATAATTATATATTTTTCAAATCATTATTACTTTTTGTTTTGTCATAAAAACAAATGTTTTGTTCATATAAGTTTATTCGAAAAAGTATACTAATCATTAATATTTCAAAAATTAATAAGTGATTTAAAAAATAAATCTATGTATCAAACTAGTTCAATATTATGTTATTTCGAGCAATTATTTTTCAAATTGTTATGCCTTTTTACTATTGTTATAAACAGATTATTTCTATTTTCATACAAGCTTATTTGGATTAAAATAATACTAATTTATTAATATTTTGACAATTAATAAGTAAAATATTTTTAAAATAAATATGTTTACCACACTAGATCAAATAATCAAGACAATTTGAATAATTATATATTTCAAATCATTATGACCTTTTGTTTTGTCATAAAAGAATTGTTTCAGTTTATATAAGCTTATTCAAAATAAAATAATACTAATTTATTAACAATCAAAAAATTAATAATAAAGAGATTTAAAAAATGACTTTGTTTACTAAACAAAAATTAATAAAAAAATAAGATGATTTTATTATTTTTACCTTAAAGAAAGAATAAAATCTTATAAAATATTAATTACATATTTCGTCTCTTAATATTACGAGAAATTATGCAAAAATATCAAGTCCAATCAATATGTGAAAGTTGAAACTCCTAAAAGCTATGTAAGTAATATTATTGAATACTACACAATTTTATCAAAATCTAATATGCTAACTAGATTTGTGATAAGTAGATGGAGATATTTTTTCAAAAAATTCAATTTAATTAGAGCTATTATAAAATTTAATAATCAATATCAATAAAAGAATATTTATTAAAAAATATGAATTTTAAATTTATAAAAAAATCAAAATAGCAAAATTAATTTTTTTAATTTTAAAATTTATGATTTTTCAATAATAATTTTTTTCATTACACTAATTAATAAAATTTTCTACTAATTTCTTTTTTTGTAATTTGTCTTAAACTTTCATTCTCGGAAATCCATTTCTAGTAAATTGTATAACTTTCCGAAATTGTATAATTTTCTGGAAATCCATTTTTGATAAGTTGTATAACTTTTCAAAAATTTATTTTCGATAAATTATAAAATTTATTGAATATGAATATTCGAAAACTTGTGAAAAAATAATCAAAAAATTTTGGAAATAAAAGTTTGAGGTGTGAAGAGAAAAAATAGGGGTGTGTTTAAAACCACTCAAAAAATTTTTAACATTTTTACCAAACATAACACGACATCATTTAATAGAAAGATCATTCTCTTTTATTCCAAATAAAGGCCTATGACTATTCAAATTTTGGAAGAAAATAGATCATTCTAAAGTTTTATTTTTGATTTAACCAAAAGTTTTATTTATCATTCAGTTCTCAAATTTAGAAGCTAAGGACTTAATGCTTGAGCATGGCCTATGGCACATTAGCTATACTCATTGATTATTAGAAAATAAAAGTCAAGTGAGCAATACTAGAATTTAGCATGAAAAAAACCGTTGGTATGGATCCATTTGCATAATGTCCCACTTTAGCTATACTCAAAAAAGGGATTAGGCTATATTGCTAGTGCTTTGCTAACACCATTGTATATGGACTCCATAATTGCTAAGCAACTGTGGCTGGCATATGCCAAAATTTATGTAGAGCTAAAGGTTGGACTATAAATCCCAAGGTATGTGAATGTTGAACTAAGGGATGGATCAATTACTTCTGTTACAATGGAAATCCCATGGATGCCTTAAAGATGTTTTCACTATATCATTTTTGGACATTCTGATAAATCTTATCCAAAAAAAACCTATTATGGCCACAATTAAGGTTTAGCTGCCTAAGAAGAATGAAGATAAAGTTGATGTCTTTACAAAAGAGGCTGAGGATGATTCAAATGTATTTATAAGTACTAATAGGAACACAGAGGAAAAGCACAAGGCAACTAATCAAACCCTTCTCTCTACCTTATCCAATGCTAGTTCTCCTAATAGATTTGCTAGTTTGGATTCTGTTAAAAAATTAGATGTTGTGGAAAATGATATAGAACTTAGTGAGACAATAAAGGAGATGATCTACCACTCACCAAAAAAGATTAGAGCTGTAGTTACTGGTGTAGTAGATTTGATAAAGGCACTAAAAAGAAAAAAGAAATGGTTTATTAATAAAGGGAAAAGAAGGTTAAGGTAGATTTTCTGCCTCTAGAGGTCATTATAGCAAAATGACATATTAGGGTAGTTTTATAGTGGCCTTTCACTTACAAACGCTGCTAGCTTTCATGTTTTTATAAAACTTTAGGCTTTTATTATCCAAACGCCACTAAATATTCAAATGGCGATGTTGTTACTTATAAACGCCACCCAAGACTTGATATTAGAGGTATTTCTCGACTAAAACACCTTCAATATTTTTTATTAAAAGTTTCGATGAATAGTTAAGGCATTTTTTTGGCAGACAACGCCTTCAGTAATCACGTCATAAAAAATTGTATGAGATTAATGAAGGCGTTGTCTACAAGAAACGCCTTTAATATTTAGACTAAAAATTTCCCCAGGCTTATTAAATTTTTTTTATTTTCTGCAAAAATTCTTTCAATATTAAGGTTATCAAATTGTTTGGATCGTACGGATGTTTACCATAAGGTTGTTGGTTTGATCCGTCCTTTAGCCTTTTTTTGGGTTTAGGCACAGATTATTCGATATTGATTAGTCTAGGCATTTTTTTGGCAAAAACACCTTCATTAATTGGTTTAAAAAAATTTCATAGAATATTGAAGACGATTTTCATGGAGAGACGCCCTTAATAATCGATAGCAAAAATATGGACTCAATTCTTGAAGGCATTTTTGGTTGAACTCGTCTTCTATAATCCAATTAGTAAATTTTTTTAAAAAAAATTTTAAAGGCGGTTTTGTAAGAAATGCTTTCAATATTCCATAGACAAAACTTGGATGGGATGGTTGAAGGCGTTTTTGGCTCCAAACACCTTTAATATTCTCAACGATAAATTTTAATTGTCGGATTATTGAAGGCGGCTAGATCCAAAAAGGCCTTTATAAACATTTTGTTAGGATTATTGAAGGCGTTACCCATAGGAAAACGCCATTCATAATCCATTCGATTAATTTTTAGTTGGTATTATTGAAGGCATTTTATGCCTAAAATGCCTTTAATATTCTAGACAATAATTTCTTAAGGGGATTATTAAAGGCGATTTTGGTAAAAAATGCCTTGAATGTTTTCTATTAGGGGTGATTGAAGGCATTCTCTTGCTAAAAACACCTTCATTAATTGCATCAAAAAAACATAATTGATACTTTATATGTGAAGTTAATTGTATGTTTATACCCAGAAAAACGTTTGTTGTCAGTTGTATATTTATGCCCAAAAAACATTTGGTTTATATATCTGATACTATGAATTACATTTTGGAATTTGCATAATGAACATTATTGTATTTCAAAAAATTGACCACACATCCGAAATTAAAACTGATAACGTTGCCATATTAATATACTTTTCTGAAATAATCGTACTCAGTAATTTAATAAGTACACATAGTGTATTCATATTAAGTATAACAATAAATTAAACCAATACCCCCAATGTACAAACTTAAAGTTTCCATTCAACATGGCATATTAAAAATATTATAACAATTTGTTCCATATATATTTACATTCAACCAACAATGTCTAACCTGAAGGTTTATCAACATTGATAAATGACAATACATAATCACACCATTCTTTACGAACTTCATCGATCTCCTTTCTGTGAAGCTTTCTTTACCCTCCCACTAGAAAAAAAATATCATAAGTAAATGTTAAGAAATGAGAACATAATGTATCATTTTATTTTTTGAATATATAACGAGTTTATGAAAATTATACTAACCTTGAATGGTGTGGTCATAAAATCATATAATACTATCTCCTGCATAAAAAGAAAGACATAATATCCACATTCAGTATTATCGGGTTGATGACGTACCTGCAAATTAAATTGAGTCAATTTAGAAAATATTTATCTACACAAACTCAGCATTAAAAGAATAATTTGACATTTACAGGTAATGGCACCCATTTCGATTTTTTTATCTTCTTATTAAATACAGATATTACCCTAAATTGAAAAGAAAAAAATTAGTGGAAACATAAATAAAATTTCTTATGAAGAAACAGAAGATATATAACATAATAAAGTACTGTAATACCTCTTTATAAAAGTTTGAATATCGGGGTTAGGCATCGTCGTTGGATTAACTGAATTAAGAAAGTATGGCATTAAGGATTTGGTATCAATCACAATAAGCACCCAATGATGATTGCAAAATAATAACAATGATATACTCAGAATATGCATCAGATCATATAATGGAGAAGGTTGGAGTAAGTAAGGTTGGAATATAGCTTACTGTGCATTATACGGGAGCAAATAATAATCAACCGGTCTTTTCATGCATAAGATCACATGATTAGCATGATACATGACTGTGCCACTCTGTTCACTAATGAAGTTGGGGTCAATGAATCTAAATATGTTCATCAACTGTCTTCCTTTTAGCTCTCTATACAGGAAGCTACATGATAACAATCAAAATTGCTAGTTAGTATTACACCCTAATACTAACTTACTACATATTGAATGTGCATATTTGTATTTATAAGCTAACCTCATATAAGTAACGATTTCAGCAGCTGATAATTCATCCATTTTACAAAATTCTTTCACCTCATCCACACCAATGAAAGAAAATGATTGTTTATCAAATAAGTCTTCCTTAAACTTAATGGATATGAAGTTTTCACCGGTACAATTCTTCAGTGAATATTTTGTTAACTCATCTATGGAAGCCTAGGCAAGGGTCAGACTTTGAGTCTGTACATCCTCCTACAATATTTAATGAAATATAAGTATTAAAACCAAATCAATCAATATAATAAACAAATTAATATTCAAATTATAAACAATATCATACTTCTTGGGTGGTAACGGATGATGGGATGGCTTCCTTACTTGCAACAAAAGCTTTTCGTACAGGGATGATGCTATCAGGCTGGGGTACTAGCATAACCTGCTGCATTGCTGCCAACATGGACTTCAAAGCAGCGAGTCTTTGCTGTTGGTCATTAAGGCATTGCTCCTAGTCATTAATTTATTGCTGTTGTTGCTCAATTATTGCTTCATATTGTGCATTTCTCATTCATGGGGTTTTTGGTTGTTTACCAAAATACGTTGATGGCAAGACAAATTTACCAACCCCACGAACCCGACCAGGCCTTTCTTTAGCGTTTAATGCTAAAGACAAAGGATCTTTGCCATACTGGATTGCCAGTTCACCAAATTTTACTTTGGCAGCATAATCATCCTAAAAGATAATAATAAACGGGGCTGTTAGAACAAATCTACACAAACTAGTATACACTCATGCATACAACCATAATGCCAATCATACATTATATCAAAAAAATAGTTATATATACAATCTTTTTTGCCATTTCCTCGTTGCTTCATCTACGAAGGATCCATCATTCTGTAGATGTCCTTGTTTCTAGATATCCCATCTGGAAACGTTTGTGTTTGAGCTCATCGATTCCTATTAAATTATTGCAAGAAAAAAAATCAGAATGTATGAAATGAATGTTCATAAATATTCATTAATGAGTATATAACAACTGTGCGAATACATACAAGCTCATACTTCACAGTTGCATATCATTTTCTTGTTGTCCGATAGTGATATTGTTGTTTGGCCTGAATTGTCCTGATGTTGTTCTTTGATTTTCTACAAAATCAAAAAATTACGCCAATCAAATATGAAGATTAAAACCTATATTGCATAAAGACTTATAAACTTGGACTAATTTGGTAATGGGTTTGCATACTGAGAAATCTTTTGAAAGTCAATGTTGAACAAAATTTGTCCAATCTTCAACACTTATGACATCTGCATATGCCGTAGGTGGAACAGCTAAACATCACCTTCACCAACCAGCGATAAAATATATTGGGTTGTCAATCTTTTTTTAAAGTCTCTGAAAGCTTTCCCAGCAGATTGGGACGTCGAACCATTCCTAAATAAGTTAACACAAATAGTATCAACACATTGAATTTTAATTAAATGATCATATAACAAATTTTATGAAATAGTTGAATAAACATACCACAACAGACTGCCATATCTCATCCTTTAGATCATCAAAAACTCATCGCCAATCGGTGTACGTAATTGAAATCCTCCAACGGATGATGGCTCCAATATGAATAGCCATCTTGGCAGCTCCTTCCGACACAGGCTGCCCACTTTGATTCAAGTTAACATGAATTTTTATGTCAGTCACTTTGATTTGTTTATTTGGGCCCCTTCCCTTTCTTTTTTGGCCTACACTTCTTTCTTCTACATGTTCATTAGAAGGAGAATGATATTGTTTAGAGTCCATATTATCTGTAATATTGATCATAATTATACAAATTACACAATATGACGCTCTAAATTGATCACTGTACTTAATTTAATACAACCAATATCATACTATGTACAGAAACAGCATTTAGCACACCATTCAGCAATGTGCTCATACACACCCTTCAGCAAACCACTAAGAAACACCATTCAGTCCCCATTTAAACCTATTCAGCAAAACAATATCAGACAACAAGGTTCAGCAAACCATTCAGCATGAAATATTATTTAGACCTCAATATCATACAATACCATTCGACAATACAATATCAGTCAACAAGGTTCAGCAAACCATAATATTTAATCCGTACTACATAGAAACAGCATACTTGCAACATGAATAGAATCTTGAACGACTATGCTGAGGTGATGTTAATGAAAATATATAAATGCATATGTCAATATTAAGGAACTGAAAAAACAAAAAAATTGACTATTGAAGGCATAAATAATATAGTAAACTAAAAAAAAAAAAAGTTTATCGGTTAAAACAAAGGTTCACAGCAGTGATTTGTGGAAGGTCGATGGCAAGGAATGGGAGAAAGAAAGTAATGGTTTGCTAGAAATGTGTTTAAGGGTTTGGTTCGTTTGGTTGAATAACGTAACTTTTAGTCGTTCTGTGTACTAGGCCTGTATAAATTCCTATATTCAAGGCAGGGAAATGAATATAAAATTAATTATTAAAGGCATTTCCATGGAACAATGCTTTTAATAATCACCTAAAAATTTTATTCGAGATTATTAAAGACATTTTTTACAAAAAAGAGGCCTTTAATTATAAGCCTTTAAAATTGTCCAACCAACTTAATAAAGGCATTTTTTTAAGAAAAAAAATGCCTTTTATAATTCTTAAAAATTATAAAAGATGTTTTTAGTAAAAAATCACCTTCAATAATTATGGATTTCCAAAGCTTATAACAATTTATTAAAGGCGGTTTATAATAAAAGACACCTTTAATAATCCGTAAAAATTTTTTGAGGGAAATTATTGAAGGCGTTATTTTCTACAATTGCCTTCAATTATTATCTACAAACTACGATAGGAATTATTAAAGGCATCTTTCTTCGATGTACTCCTTTAATAACAATGTTAGAATTTGTGTGGCAGTATATAGAAGCCATTTTATAATAGAAGACGCCTTTAATAATTCTCAAAATATTAAGTGAGAAAATTTTGAAGGCGTCTGCTATTAACAAATGCCTTCAGTAATGGATTACTAAGTTTAAAGGTATATTGAAGGCACATTTTCTAATAAATGCCTTCTATTACCATCGTGGTATATTGAAGGCGATTTATAATAAAAGACGCCTTTAATAATCCGTGAAAATTTTTTGAGAGAAATTATTGAAGGCGTTTTTTACAACCGCCTTCAGTTATTATCTACAAACTGTGATAAGAATTATTAAAGGCATTTTTCTTAGATGTACATCTTCAATAACAGTGTTAGAATTTGTGTAGTGGTATACAGAAGGTAATTTACAGTAGAGGACGCATTTAATAATTCTCAAATTATGAAGTGAGAAAATTTTGAAGGCGTCTGGTATTAACAAATGCCTTCAGTAATGGATTACTAAGTTTAAAGGTATATTGAAGGAGCCTTTTTCTAATAAATGCCTTCCATTACCATCATGGTATATTGAAGGCGGTTTTATAATAAAAGAGGCCTTTAATAATCCATAAAAATTTTTTGAGGGAAATTATTGAAGGCGTTGTTTTCTGCAACCGCCTTCAGTTATTATCTACAAACTGTGATAAGAATTATTAAAGGTGTCTTTCTTAGATGTACACCTTCAATAACAGTGTTAGAATTTGTGTGATGGTATATAAAAGGTATTTTACAGTAAAAGACGTCTTCAATAATTCCCAAAATATTATGTGAGAAAATTTTAAAGGCGTCTATCATTAACAAATGCCTTCATTAATGGATTACTAAGTTTAAAGATATATTGAAGGCACATTTTCTAATAAACGACCTATATTACCATCATGGTATATTGAAGGCAATTTATAATAAAAGAGGCTTTTAATAATCCGTAAAAATTTTTTGAGAGAAATTATTGAAGGCAGTGTTTTCTACAACCGCCATCAGTTATTATCTATAAACTGTGATAGGAATTATTAAAGGTGTCTTTCTTGGATGTACACCTTCAATAATAGTGTTAGAATTTGTGTGGCGGTATATAGAAGATATTTTACAGTAGAAGACGTCTTTAATAATTCTCAAAATATTAAGTGAGAAAATTTTGAAGGCGTCTATTATTAACAAACACCTTCACTAATAGATTACTAAGTTTAAAGGTATATTGAAGATGCCTTTTCTAATAAACACTTTCCATTACCATCGTGGTATATTGAAGGTGGTTTATAATAAAAGAGGCCTGTAATAATCCACGAAAATTTTTTGAAAGAAATTATTGAAAGCGTTGTTTTCTTCAACCACCTTCAGTTATTATCTACAAACTGTGATAGGAATTATTAAAGGCATCTTTCTTGGATGTACGCCTTCACAGTTTTAAATTTTTTGTCACTATATATAGAAGGCATTTTACTATAAAAGACGTCTTTAATAATTCTTAAAATATTAAGTGAAAAAATTTTGAAGGCATCTGTTATTAACAAACGCCTTCAGTAATGGATTACTAACTTTAAAGGTATATTGAAGGTGTCTTTTCTAATTAACGCCTTCCATTACCAACGTGGTATATTAAAGGCGGTTTATGATAAAAGATGCCTTTAATAATTCGTAAAAATTTTTTGAGGAAAATTATTAAAGGCGTTGTTTTCTACAACTGCCTTCAGTTATTATCTACAAATTGTAATAGGAATTATTAAAGGCATCTTTCTTGGATGTACGCCTTTAATAACAGTGTTAGAATTTGTGTGGTGATATATAGAAGGTATTTTATAGTAGAAGACGCCTTGAACAATTCTTAAAATATGAAGTGAGAAAATTTTGAAGGCATCTGTTATTAACAAACGCCTTCAGTAATGGATTACTAAGTTTAAAGGTATATTGAATGAGCCTTTTCTAATAAACACCTTCCATTACCATCGTGGTATATTGAAGGTGGTTTATAATAAAAGAGGCCTTTAATAATTCGCAAAATTTTTTTGAGGGAAATTATTAAAGGCATTATTTTCTGCAACCGCCTTCAGTTATTATCTACAAATTGGGATAGAAATTATTAAAGGCATCTTTCTTGGATGTAAACCTTTAATAACAGTGCTAGAATTTATGTGGTGGTATATAGAAGGCATTTTACAGTAGAAGACGCCTTTAATAATTCTCAAAATATGAAGTGAAAAAATTTTAAAGGCGTCTGTTATTAACAAATGCCTTCAGTAATGGATTATTAAGTTTAAAAGTATATTGAAGGAGCCTTTTCTAATAAACACCTTCCATTACCATCGTGATATATTGAAGGCGGTTTATAATAAAAGAGGTCTTTAATAATCCGTAAAAATTTTTTGAGAAAATTTTTTGAAGGCGTTGTTTTATGCAACTGCTTTCAGTTATTATCTACAAACTGTGATAAGAATTATTAAAGGCATCTTTCTTGGATGTACACCTTCAATAACAGTGTTAGAATTTGTGTGGTGGTATATAGAAGGCATTTTACAATACAAGATGCTTTTAATAATTCCTAAAATATGAAGTGAAAAAATTTTAAAGGCATCTGTTAGTAACAAATGCCTTCACTAATGGATTATTAAGTTTAAAGGTATATTGAATGCACTTTTTCTAATAAACTCCATCCATTACCATCATGGTATATTGAAGGCGGTTGATAATAATAGAGGCCTTTAATAATCCACGAAAAGTTTTTGAGGGAAATTATTGAAGGCATTGTTTTCTGCAACTGCCTTCAGTTATTATCTACAAACTGTGATAGGAATTATTAAAGGCATCTTTCTTAGATGTACACCTTCAATAACAATGTTAGAATTTGTGTGGCGGTATATAAAAGGCATTTTACAGTAGAAGATGCCTTTAATAATTCCTAAAATATTAAGTGGAAAATTTTTGAAGGCGTCTGCTATTAACAAACGCCTTCAGTAATAGATTACTAAATTTAAAGGTATATTAAAGGTGTCTTTTCTAATAAATGCCTTTCATTACCATCATGGTATATTGAAGGCGGTTTACAATAAAAGATGCTTTTAATAATCTGTGAAAAGTTTTTGAGGAAAATTATTGAAGGCATTGTTTTCTACAACCGTTTTCAGTTATTATCTACAAACTGTGATAAGAATTATTAAAGGCGTCTTTCTTAGATGTATGCCTTCAATAACAGTGTTAGAATTTATGTGGCGGTATATAGAAGGTATTTTACAGTAGAAGACGCGTTGAACAATTCTTAAAATATGAAGTGAGAAAATTTTTAAGGCAGCTGTTATTAACAAACACCTTCAGTAATGGATTACTAAGTTTAAAGGTATATTGAAAGAGCCTTTTCTAATAAACACCTTCCATTACCATCATGGTATATTGAAGGCGATTTATAATAAAAGAGGCCTTTAATAATTCGTAAAATTTTTTTAAGGAAAATTATTGAAGGCATTGTTTTCTGCAACCGCCTTCAGTTATTAGCTACAAATTATGATAGGAATTATTAAAGGTGTCTTTCTTGGATGTACGCGTTCAATAACAGTGTTAGAATTTGTGTGACAGTATATAGAAGGCATTTTACAATAGAAGACGCCTTTAATAATTCTCAAAATATTAAGTGGGAAAATTTTGAAGGCGTCTGTTATTAACAAACATCTTCAGTAATGGATTACTAAGTTTAAAGGTATATTGAAGGCCCTTTTTCTAATAAACGCCTTTCATTACCATCGTGGTATATTGAAGGCAGTTTATAATAAAAGATGCCTTTAATAATGCGTAAAAAATTTTTTAGAAAAATTATTAAAGGCATTGTTTTCTACAACTGCCTTAAGTTATTATCTACAAACTGTGATAGAAATTATTAAAGGCATCTTTCTTGGATGTACGCCTTCAATAACAGTATTAGAATTTGTGTGACGGTATATAGAAGATATTTTATAGTAAAAGACGCCTTTAATAATTCCTAAAATATGAAGTGGAAAAATTTTAAAGGCATATGTTATTGACAAACGCCTTCAATAATGGATTACTATATTTAAAGGTGTATTGAAGGCGCTTTTTCTAATAAATGCCTTCCATTACTATCGTGGTATATTGAAGGCGTGTTATATAAAAGATACTTTTAATAATCTGTAAAATTTTTTTGAGAGAAATTATTGAAGGCGTTGTTGTCTATTACCACCTTCAGTAATTAACTACAAAACTGTGATAAGAATTATTAAAGGCGTCTTTGTTAGATATATGCCTTCAATAACAATGTTAGAATTTGTGTGGCGATATGGTCAAGGCGCTTATAATATATTCAAAAAATATGTAGAAGGGAATTATTGTTGGCATTTTTTGTTAGTAAATGCCTTCCATAATCTTGTCCAATAAAAATTTTCCCAAACTTAGTGCATCCAATCACCAACTTCAAGCTTCATCTTTATTATTATACTATTTATCTTTTCAAACCAAGTACAATTTACTTTCCCTTTCTTTCAGCTTTTAGTATTTGAGCATTTTCTTTTAGAACCCTATTTCGACTATTCAAACTTATTGACTTTAGCTTTTACTTCATTTGACTATTCCTTCAACTATTCCTTCAACTTTTGCAATTTGTAATTTTTTTTTTAGTGAAAAAAATTTCTATAAAACCCACCTTATTTCACCTTATGTCAACCCCAAGTACAAATACTCTTAGGTACTATCTACGTTAGCAGTAGAGTTTTAACAATCATAATATCTAGTAGCTGATAAATTATTTCACAACAAGAAGTTCTCGTTTTGTGTAAGTACTGGTCTTGTTATTATCTTTTGTTTAAAACATAGTAAACTATGCAATTCTATATGTTCGTTTTCATATTAATTTTTTATATACATTTGGTCTGATAATGTAGCAACTAATAAGTGGATAAGAGTTGGATGCAAAAGTCAAAATTAAGTCAAGAGTACAAAGATGGAGTGGAAAATTTTCTTAATTATGCATTTGAGAATACAAGTGAAGATAATATGATATTATGCCCATGTGTGAAATGTGCTAATATCGAGTGGCAAATGCGTAAAGTTGTTTATGAGCATTTAATTTGTATTGAATTTCTATCGAGATATGTTAATTGGTATTTTCATGGAAAGCTTGTACCGTCAAGGTCTTCCACTACAGTTCTTTCAACATCAAAAGTTCCCTATCACCAACATGATCCCTTTACAACAAATGACATTGAAGGCATGTTGCGAGATACTTTTAACATTCATAACCAAGGTTTTCGTAATCTTTCTCCCCAAAATGAAGGATTTAATCAATCTAATGTTGAAATGTACGAATTTGGTGAACCTGGGATAGGTGTACGTGACCAATAACCTAAAGGAGAAACATCTAAGTTTTATAGGTTGCTTGAGGAGATGAATGAAGAACTTTTTGAGGGATCAAAGCATTCAAGATTGTCTTTATGTGTTCATCTTTTTCACTTGAAATGCTTATGTGGATGGATGGAAAACTCTCTAACTTTATTATTACAGTTTATGAAAGAAATGTTTCCTTTTGCAAAAATCCCTTAATTTTGTAAGGAATCAAAGAACATGATCAAGAATTTAGGTCTTGGATATAAGAAAATTTATAGTTGTCCTAATGATTGCATATTGTATTGGGGGGATAGAAAAAATCAAGAATCTTATCATTTGTGTGGTATTTCTCATTAGGTCAACAAAAACATCGATGAAAGGTTGAATGATGATGGTGATGAGGTATGTGTAAAAAAGAAGCCTGTTAAGGTTTTACACTACTTTTCATTAATACCAAGACTTCAACAACTCTACATGTCTTCCAAAACTACAGATTCAATAAGGTGGCATAATGAGAAGTGGATAGATGATGGATCATTGAGGCATCCTGCAGATTTTTTGGCATGGAAGTCATTTCATTTTAGGTTTTCAGACTTTGTATCTGATCTTCAAAATGTTATGCTTGGACTAGCATCTGATGGATTCAACCTGTTCTAAATGATGAGTACTTCTTATAGTACTTGGTTAGTTGTATTGATTCCTTACAATTTGCCATCATGGATTGCTATGAAGCAACAATTATTTATATTGTCTATGATAATTCCCAAGAAAAAAAGTTTGGGTAATGATATAAATATCTACTTACAACCACTTATTAAAGAGTTAAAGTAATTATGGGAAGGAGTTGAGACCTATGATGCATCAAAAGTAGAGAACTTCAATATGCGTGCTGCTTTATTATGGACTATCAACGATTTTCCTATATATGTAAATTTATCTGGTTAGAGTACAAAAGGTCATTATGCTTGTTCATGTTGTGCTATACAGACATGTTCGACGTGGTTACACAATGGTAGGAAGTTTTGTTATATAGGACATCGTCGATGGTTAGATGATAATCATCGATTTAGATTCGAAAAACATCTTTTTGATGAAACTAAAGAGTTGAGGAGATCGCCTTTACCCATTAGTGGGTCTAATATCTTGTTAAAGTTAAAAGATATCAATTTCACATATGAAAAAATGACTCCATCAAGGAAAAGAGTGAAAGACATCTTTGAAGGTGTCTGACCTTGTATTACGCAAGTTAGTGATAGTCATATAGAAGTTGGTGATCTTCATATAGAAGTTGGTGATCTTAATGTTTAAAGTGATGAAGAGGATGATGAAGTAGATGACCCCGATGAGTATGAGTTGTAGAAAAAAATAAGTATATTTTTTGAGTTGTCTTATTAGGAATATAATTTATTATGCCATAACCTTGATTTGATGCACATAGAGAAGAATGTTTGCAAAAATTTTATCAGGATAATTCTCAATGTGAATAGAAGATCCAAGGATGACTTAAAGAGTCGGCTTAACCTAGTTTATATGGGGATTCGCCCGACCTTCATCCGGTGTTGCTTCCTAATGGCAAATATCAATTGCCTATTGCTTATTTTAGGATTTCTAAAGTCGAAAAAGATGTGTTTTGCAAGGTTTTGAAAAATGTCAAAGTTTCGGATGGCTATGCATCAAATATATCAAGATGTATGAATATGAAGGAGCGAAAACTTTCTTCATTGAAGCCACATGATTATCACATTTTGATGCAAGACTTACTTTCAATTGCTTTACGCTCATCAATGTCAAAGCAAGTGGCTTCTGTGGTAATTGAATTGAGTAACATATTTAAATCTCTATGTCAAAAATGTATGAATGTGGAAGAGCTTGACAAAGTTAAAGATCGAGCCATGATTACTTTATGCCATTTAAAGAAGATCTTCCCTCCAAACTTCTTCACTATTATGATGCATTTGGTTATCCACCTTTCATATAAAGCAAAAATTAGAGGGTCGATTTATTATCGATGGATGTATCCTATTAAAATGTATTATTTGTTAATAGATTGATTACGTTTTTATTGATTATCAAGCCAATCTACTTAAAATAACATATGACTAATGTTTTATACTATAGGTTTTTAGGGAGGTTAAAGTCTTATTGTTGCAACAAATGCTATCTGGAAGGTTCTATTGCTGAAGGATATTTAGCAGAAGAGTGTATGATATTTTGTTCTCGTTATTTGGCAGATGTTGAAATGAGATTTAATAGACATTTGAGAAATGTTGGTATGCAGCATACAGACTCGGCCTACAATTATCTTTTTCAAAGTTTGGACAACCCATAGGCAAAGCTAAATTGATGGAGTTAGATGATAAATCTTAGGCACAAGCACATCGATATGTTCTTATTCATCATGATTCAATTGAATTGTTTCGCACGTAAGTTGTTTAGCAAGGAAATTATTCATTACATTAGGCATAATTTATTGTATTTTTTTTAGTGTTAATACTTTATCATGATGCTTTATAGTGAGTATAGAAATAATTTGAGAGATCTTGTACATTATCGACGATCAAACCCTCGAGAGGTTGATAAGTTGTTGCTGAAAACTTTCATGAATGGTTAGGAGCAACTGTAAATAATGCCATACTTTCCATTATTTTTTATCTACATAGAATGCTTACGATGATTATAACATTAATAACACATATATATATTCCATTTTTATAGGTTTGGAGTGGAAGGCTTGTTAGTGAAGAGGTGAAGTGTCTTTCACACAGTCCGAACCGGGTTGTGAAATGATACAAAGGTTTCATCATCAATGGATTTGATTTCACATAAAATCCCGTGAGAGATTTAAAAGTACATAAAATTCATGAGTTGTTGTGACTTCATCAACTATTAGCTATGCTAGTGCTAGGGACACAAACCCTATAAAAGGAAATGTTGACTATTATGGCATGATTAATGACATCATTAAGTTGGATTACTATGGCAAGTGGAAAGTTGTCTTATTTCAGTGTGATTGGGCAGATGTGAATAGTGCGAGGGGTCTTAAGAAAGATTGGTACGGATTTACAATTGTGAATTTTCTCGATTAATTCACACTAAACAACAACT
Source organism: Durio zibethinus (assembly GCF_002303985.1). The sequence continues at coordinate 16,178,929 of NW_019167993.1, forward strand.
CATCGATGAACCTTATGTATTTTCATCTCAAGTCAAATAAGTATTTTACTCTGAAGATCCGAAAGAATTGGGTTGGTTTGTTGTTCTGCGAAACACACCTAGAGACTTATTTGATATGGGGTTAGATACCAAAGATGATGTTAAACATGAAACTAAATGTTATCCTTTTGCTAAACAAAACATGGATGAGAATATCTCCAGTACCTACGCTCAGTGGGTCCATGAAGATGTTACTGAAGACATTTACGAACCATGATTTCGTGCACCTATAATTCGAGTGTTTAAGACATAATGTAGTAAACAATAGTATGTAAATAATGTCACATTCGCTATTGTATAATTATTGTCTTCTAAATCATACATTATATTTTGATTTAATTAAATCAAAATGTTTTTTATATATCGTAGGTTTTGATTTCTTAAATTGTTTATGTCTTTATAGATCTTCTGAACTAACATTTTCTCTATATTCACTTTTATGATGTAGGTAAGCTACAATGCGGAGAAGTAGGTTGAAAGGAAAACATATCAGAGATATTAGTTCAGAACCGTCTGTGGCACCTATAGATATTGGCTATGGACTGAATCTTTTAGAGGCAAATGAACGTACTATCGGATCTAATTTCGTCACTTCTAACCCTTTAATTGACATTAGATCTGGCAATACGAGAGGTCCAGGTTTAGATAGTATCTCATCAATTGATTATGCTTTAAATTTGAATACAGGTATGATATACTCCAATTTTAGAATTCGAGTATAATGATAAAAGTATTGCAATTTTACAAATATATTTTATATTTGTTGCAGTTGATAACAATAGTCAACAGAGGACCAGAAGCCGGACAACTTTGAAGGAATTGCTTGCACTACCTCCCTAACGAGCGTATTGTAGTGTCTGTAAACTCTTATAAGCAACCAATTGGTGAGGAGGCTCAACTATTGGCTGGATTTTTAGGTATGCTAGCCCGTAATGGAATGAAATTGCCTATTCATTATGAAACATGGCATAATATTTCAGAAGAAGTTAAGGCTAATGCGTTAAACTTTATTGAGGTATTAGTATAATTAATTAGAAATATTCAAAATTTTTATTTTACATTTTATTTACTTATTGAAACTTTTTTTATTGTATTATTAAAATCAAGATTTGTACTTGAAATACCAACTTCATTTGTGCTTAAGTCATTGGGAAAGAAATGGAAAGATTATAAGCATAGTTTGAAGAATAAGTATTTCGATCAAAATACTATTGTAGAGGCGATGATGCAAAATCTACCCTGTAATGTGATTAGGTGACAATATGAACAACTGGTTAGATTTTGGTTCTCAAGAAAATGAGAGGTACTAGTTTATAACTTTATTTAATAGAATTAAATGATGAAAGTGTTTGATGGTTACAGTTGGTAATATTTGTATTTCTATCATATACGCAATTATTTTTTATGATAGGAAAGAGAACAAATTGGGATTGGTAGCAGAAAGCAATAGAAATATAGCCATACAAGTGGATCAAAAAGTTTTGCAAGAAAGCAAAAAGAAATTGTAAGTTTATGATAATTAAGTTATTCCAATGAATGAACTTTTTGTGCCGTTAAAAGGTAAATATGGAAATTAACATTTATTGTTATGTTTTAATAGATTTGATTGTTTCAATACATGATATTAAACTTATTGAAAGTTTTAAACTTAGTTACACAGATGATATGTATGAAAAGTTACTGTTTACATATATTTACGCCTTTATTATCTGGTTGTTATTATTGTTGTATATTAACACTTTCGATAGCTTCAATACTTGATATTAAGTTTGTCCGATTGATTGAACTTGGTTTCTATGATTGATATGGGAGAAAAAGTTGTCAATTATGTCTGTTTAGGAATATTTTTGCATATAAAAGGTAAATATACAAATAAATTTTGGATTCCTTTCAACATATTGAATGGCTTCAATCCTTATATTAAACTGAGAGAAAATAATTGAATTTGGGTTTCATGATCGATATGTGTGAAAGCCCAAAATGCTTTTATTCTTTACATGTATTTAAGACTATTGTATTGTTACAGAGCTAAAATATAAATAAAAGAGATTAAAGTTATTCAAAATTTTAGTACTTGATTGACATGATTGATATACGTAAATAAGTTACGGTTGATATGTATCTTATCAAATAACATATATTTTTGTATAGTAAAATGAGATGGGCAGTACAATTGGACGTGTAAAATTTTTTCGCATAACAAAAAAAAAAGATGGATCTTACATGAATGTTGAAACATAAGAAATTGTGATAATTTGTATCATCTATTTTAACATAAAGTAAAAATGAACTCTTTTTAACATATAATCAATTAATCATTAAACTTGATAGTTGTATATGACAAATTCACAAGAGAAAGCGAAAGAGAAAATGGCTGCTGAAATTGAAATAGCATATGAAGGTTCTCTCAACATGCAAGAAATGGAAAATTGGATATTCATAGAAGTTGCTGGAAAAGAAAGGCATGGACGGGTTCGAGGCCTTAGATTGGGTCCAACACCATCTGCCTACTATGGACATAACTCTCCGTAATTTACACTCTCAGTAAGTCAATCTTCGTGAGACATTTCAATATTATGGAGGAGTTGCAAACTATGCAACAACGTTTTCAGCAAATGGAAGGAGAAAGAGAACAGGAGCGTGCCAAAATTGAAGAAGAACATGCTAGAATGGAGATAAAGCGTGCAAAATTTTAGCAGTTGCATGATTGATTTGATCATCTTATGAATTTTGTGCAACAACAATTTTCAAAAAATGATCTTGGTGCTCCATCAACTCAAGTATTATATTTAGTAAATATTAAAATTTTTAAATAAAAAATAAGCATACAATGAAGTGTTAAAAATTGTATGGTATTATTCAGTAGTTTGTTGAGCACGCTAGTGATCAAGGTGAAAAATTTTCTTCATCAATTGGCAGCCAACAAAATGTATGCAGTCATCAATTTCATACATTTTAATTTTTTATTTGGTTAATATATTTATCATATTTGAATATTATTATACTAATTATTAAACTTTGTATTAATTAGATGTATATTTAAACATGAATGAAGTTAATATTAATATCAGTTTCTGAATTTAAGCTCTTTGCTAAAAATAAAATTTATTATAAGAAACTAAAAAAAATACATTTTTACATAATGGCAGTGTTTGCGTTGGGCAATGCCACTAAATGAATAATTTAGTGACTTTTGTAGCATAAAACGTCACTATAAGTAGCGGCGTTATTTCCAGCAAACGCCGCTAGTTAGGTGGCATTTTTTATAGAAACGTCACTAAAGCAACGACGTTTTTCTCATAATAATGCAACTGAATTAGTAGCGCCCAAAAGATACAAACGCCTCAAATATTGAGGCATTTTCAGATTCAAATGCCTCTAAAGTAGCAGCATTTTCTGTTACAAATGCCGTCAATGCAACGACGTTTTTCTCATAAAAACGCAACTGAAATAGCGGTGACTAAAAGATACAAATGCCGTTAATATTGAAAAATTTTCAAATTCAAACACCTCTAAAGTAGCAGCATCTCAAAGATATAAACGTCGCTAAAATAGTGACGCTTCTGATATAAACGTCACTAATATTGAAAATTTTTCAAATTCAAACGCCTTTAAAGTAGCAGCGTCTCAAAGATATAAATGCCACTAAAATGGTGATGCTTCTGATATAAATGCCATTAATATGGAGGCATTTTTTTTAAAACACCGCTATTTACCACGATGCGTGTATAGGCGGCACTTTGCGTGACGTTTTTTCGCAAACGCTGCAAGCTTATAGTGGCGTTAATAAACACTGCTAAATGGTAAAAAAATGCTGCTAAAAACCAAAACCCCTGTAGTGGGTTAACCATTTACTTCATCATAATGAAATTCCTAGTATGGAATACAAGAGGATTTAATTGTCCTCTTAAAAGAATAGATATTAAAGATAGAATAAGAAAGCTAAATGTTGTTTTTGTCTGTTCAATAGAAACTAAAGCTAAGTAGTATAGAATATGACCTATTTTAGACAATCACTTTACTAATTAGAGTGTTTGTAACTTGCTATACTCTTGCCTAGTGAACAAGGATGTATCTCCATGGAAAAGATGATTCATTCGGATCAGCATGAAAGCCCAACTCCATTGCATTGCCAGAATCCATGTTGTATATTGAAAGAGGTTGACCTGCTAACTTTTCTCATTGTACAATTCTCTTTCTGTTAAACCGCATTTCTCCTCTATCCATAAAGACAAAATATAGGACCAAGATTGGCGCCAATAGTTAATCATGAAAGAAAGGAGTCACTAAGCCAAGATCACTGACTAATAGTAATTTAATACTAATATAATATTAATATAATATTACTAGAATAGAAAAAATAAAATAAAAAATATAATATAATATAAAGAAAAAAATTGTCTTTTTTATATATTCTTTTTTCAATTTCGATGCTACAACGAGCTTTATGTAATCAATTGAATCATATAGATATCTTTTCAACACAAAATAGGTTGTCAAAAGGATCTTAAAGAGTCACTAAAGCATGAATGTCAAGATCTTCAAAAAATGGATTCCTATTCGAAGAATGCGTAACCACATGGATAAACTCACACTAACTCATCAATTTAGGAACCAATTCAGGAAGCTTCATAATTACACAGAAGCATATACCTATCAATTTGGGATCCAATTCAGGATGTTTTATAACTACATAGAAGCAAATAATGGGAGGATATAGGTTCTTTTGAGATCACATTTAAAGATTGACATGTTAGAGTTCGTAAACCATATCATCATGTGTAATATTCTTTTTGAATCCTAGAAGTTCCTATTTTTTTGCTATATATGGAAGCAATAACTACATTGAGAGAAAATGTTTATGGTCACACCTATGGTCATTAAGAGGTTCTACATCAACCAGCCCTTGGATTCTAGCCGTAGATTTTAACGTTACAATTAACATTGCAGAAAAGTTTTGATTTTAATGGTTCTTAGGCTACTACTTCCAAGACATTGATTGTGTGATATACTCAAGAATTTTAATGGTTCTTTGATACTCAAAATTTGACTTCTAGAAAAATATAAAATTGAATGATGAGATTAAATGATGAGATTAATTAGAGATATTTGAGCAGTTATGATTGCTTAAAACATGGAAAGAAAAATTGGAAGCTGAAGAAAGAAGACATTGAAAGAATCTTGGGAACCTTTTCGCCACAATTAGAGTTAAATTCATGGCATTACATTTATGACATTGCATTCATGCTTAGGTTTTTTAGCATTGTTTTCATGGCATTTATTGGATGAGTAATAAGTTTTGTCACTTGAAGATATATTTTTAAGATAGGATTTTGATTCTCGATTGAGGATAATTTTTAGAGATAAGGATTTAATCCTTGATAGAGAAATGTTCCGAAAGAATGAGTGAAATGTTAATCCTTGATTGAGGAAAAAAGTTGAAGATAAGATTTTAACCTTCAAATGAAGGTAATAATTTCAAGGAAAGTTGGTAAACCTTAGTTAAGGAAAGCTTTTTTAAATTTTTCGAAGTTATTGAATCTCTATTTAAATGAGCCTATTAAATTTTCAAAAGTCGTTGAGCCTTTTATTTAAAAGAACTTGTTAAATTTTCAAAAGTCATTGAGTTTTTATTTAGAGATATTTATTATATTTTTTTAAAGCTGTTGAGCCTTTATTTAAAGAAGTATTTCATAATTTTTCCAAATTATTAAGTCTTAAAACTATAAAATACTCTTACCCTCCTTTATTTTGATGAAGGTAAATAGTGATAGTTATGGATTTGTTAAGTCTAGTATCTTTTATAAATAAATATAATATAATTTTTCATAAAAATTATAATATATATGTAGTAACTAATAACTTCAGCTTGTTTAAATGTGAATCAACTTTTTAATTTGCAAAGCATAAGAAAAAAAATAATTAGTACGCGTTTTCATACTTAAAAGCATTTATTTTTTGTTTTCATATTTGAACCCATTATTATTTTTACATTTTAAAAATTTATTTTTATTTTTAATTATTAAACATGTTTTCAATCTTGTTTATCATTTTCTAAAAGAATGAAAATAAAAAATACTTCTATTTTCCATAGGCAAACACTCCCTTATTTTTCCTTGAAAACTTTGTCCATTTTAATTCTCTATTTTCAAAATATTATGTCCACCTTTCCAAGAATAAATTTTTATTTTCTCAAATTTATTTTATTATTAATATTTTCTTTTCAAAGATTGACATGGATGCTCCACGATTTTGCTCGGTCTATAGATAGATGGAAGATAGCCGCTATGCATGATGAAAAGCTTTGGGAATAGTAACCGGCAAAAAAGAAAACCTTAGGGATTCTTCAAACATTCCAAGAGACTGGTATTAATTAATTAATTCTGGAAATTACGAACCACTAATATATATTTTTAACATTTTGTACAATTTAATATTCTTAAATTATATGAACACTAAGTTAACATACAGAAATTTCAGTTTCCAACTCAACAAGCACATACCATATTTAATTTAAAAACTAGACTCAACCCTAACCTGTACATATAAATACATGTTACTTGAAAATGGAAATCAAGTGAACAGCCTGAGACGATTAGTAATCCTTTGGCGGCATATTGGACAATTGGACACTCTTGACCCACATTCTCTGCATGTCTGCAATCATACAATTTCAATTGTTATTTCGAACCACGAAAAATTATGTTGAGAATTAAAGCCAACGGATACAAACAAAACATGGAATAACTCACCATATGCCCACAACCAAAGGCCAAGTCCTTTGCACTCGTTAGGCAGATTGGGCATGCCTACATTTACATAGCAGAAGTTATGGGGGAAATCACAAAAGGAACAATTATATAGTCGCAATTAAGCTTTAATAGAAGAGTGCAACATTTGGTCATACCTGGGTCCGATCATCTAACGCAGGTGATGATGAGACATTATTGCTTGGTACACGCTCCGGATGAGTAGGTCGACGGTAGGAAACTGGAGGAGGACGTGGAACTACTTTCTTCACTTTTCCAGTTCGTTGTCTTTGTTCAACGAAAATCATAAATAACGATTAATTATAATTTACAAATCACTTCAAAGTTGCTGTTACCACGTTTAGCATAACTCACCCAAGCAGACCAAGTTCCATGACTGCTTTGTACTGGAGAGGGATCTCCATCAGGGCAGCAAGAGCAAAAGCAGTTTCTTTCTCATCTAGAGTTTTATTTTTGGACATAATCTCAGTGAAGTTTACAAACTGCACAAAAGAGAGAAAAATGTAGTTACATTTCATCCGAATAATTAGCAGTATATAATATTTCAAGCTTTTGCTACTAGTACAAAACCTGGAAGTTGTCAAAGTCACGCGCGGGAATCTTATCGTCAAATTTCTTCATATCTTCCCAAGGTCCATCACCAACACCAACCAGAACAATCGACAGTGGGTATGAGCTGGAAATTGAAAGGAAAAAAAATCCTCTGCTTTAATACAACTGAATCTATACAATTGAATCTCTGCCTTCTTCAACAAGAATACATATTGCAAATATACAATCTTGCTTGTGTTCTTTCTCATATGATATTTGGAGGGGTAAGAGAATGTCTATTGTTGCTTCTGAAAATGGTTTCTTTGAAGGACTACTTTAATGGTCAAATTGAATATAATGTAACCAACTAGCTACTTTAATGGTCGACACTTGACAAAGAAATCAACACTTTACTCCTCAAGGGCCCAAACTTGAAAATGTAATAAAGGTAAGAAGGATCCTGCTACTTTTAACAAAAAATCCCATTACTATCATGACTATGATCGCTACTACCCTGCAAGTGTGAGCAGGGTAGCTCTGGAATACTAAATCTCAAATTACACGGTCTAACATCAGAATGGGAATGTGACATTTAATGGCTAAAATTACTTAAGACACTAGTTAGATATTTTCTACATACATACACTGCTGCATATATTCTAAATTCATAGCTGAAGCCTAAAGCAATAATAGTAAATCGATACATGTATAAGGTCCTACCTTGCATTGACAATTGAATTGATTGTTTTCTCTTCTTGTGGACTCAGCTCTCTGTCACTTGTATTAACACTTCGTGTGACCTTTACGGTTTACACAAAAAGAAAACAAATTTAGAGATACATTGTGCGAGAGAGAGAGAGAGAAGAAAAAAGGGTAAAATTGCAAATAAATAAGGGAGAGGGAGAAAAAGAAGGCATGAGATTTAACCTGGCCATCTGCAATGATAACTAACACATGGAATTGGCCACCACTGTTTTCCACAATGTCGATCGCAGCATCAATTACCGGTGCATAAGAAGTAGGTCCTATGGGACGACAAGCATGCTCAAAGCATTAACTTTTGACATAAATGAAGCATTCATGTTATAATGACCAAATGTGACAAACTGATTTGACAAGTTAAAATTTCCAAGACCAGGGAATATATGCCAACCAGCTAATCTCAAGTTCGGAATAATCTTTTTGTAACAGGCTAAGACTTCTTCAAAGCCATGGCAAGATGAATGATCATTGTGAAAGCTAAACACCTCCGTATCATGCGTGGTAGCTAAGACATTGCAGCCAACAACTTGATTAGATTAACAAATGGAAGGTAAAGATTGAGACATTTAACATCTGAAGCAGACACCATACCATCACCAAAGCCAAAACAAGGTATCAAATTGTCTTCATCGAATGGAGCCAGAGTCTTTCCAATTATCGAGATGGCTTTCTCATAAGGATTTGGTGTATCACCATTTGCATGTAGACTCCGGTTATTGAATGATACTTTGCCTTCAATAAAAATATTTACGTATTGGCTTCCAAGATACCAACCAGAGACAAATCAATTTGAAAAAGTAAAAAAAAACCATAAATATATTTCTTCAAATTTGACCTATAGTATTGGCTTCTGATTTTCTGCACTACATCAGGATTGCATGAGGCGTTCATTAAATAGGTGGAAAAAGCATCTTGAAAGAAGTTTTGGGAGAAATTTTCTTATGTTGGTTAGGTGGTATGCTACTAGACATTGTGACAAAGCAGTTTGGTCAATGGTTTATGTCAGCCAACATTTCTAAAGTCAAATAATCTGAGTAAGAAAAATTTTCTAGCAGAATTAGAGATGGTGTTTCCTGAACTTAGCATACCTGTCCATTCATTGCTTTTTGTGAAATCGATTCCAACCATGAGATTAGATGATTCTAGACCAGAGTCTCTTAAAGCTTTTGTAACCTGCAGTGAAAGATGAGGAGCTTATTCAGAACTTAAAAATCTCAAGATCAAATATGAAAGGAAAAAATTATCAGCATGACAGTGGATTTATTTTGACAATGCTAACAAGTTTTGATTCTTTGGCTCCAATCATATACACTTCAAACATGTTTGATAATTATGCTACAACAATTTGTGCTAACTTGTACAAAATATAAATTATTGAAAAGATAATTACAAACAAACTACCTACTACTTTCATGCATAACTCCTGTTCTTAATTGGTGTACAATAGGAGTTCATTCAACTGCTTACAATTACCAATCCCAAAAGTAAATTATCTTATTGATGACTTGAGAAAAAACAGACTTTCATTTTAGCCATTATAGGCATAGTGTATGTCATGATCGAAATACTTTCTACTTTGATGCCAGTAAAAGTCATGTCAACTCCAAGTGACGATCTAAATAAGGTAGTGGGGGCTATGCTCGTTTCTAAGCAAGAACCTATACCACACCAAAAAAAAAAAAAGTCTGTTAGGATGAAAATCATGTAAAAAACAATTTAGGCAAAACATAGAGCTTAAAACAGAAAAGAAAATAATGAAACTGCTAAATTGAAAACCGCAAAATAGAACTTTTAAACTAGGATATGAATTTATCGTTCACAAAGTATGTAGGCAACTTGGTTACATTGTCAAATTTCATGTAACCCACTCGTGAATGGTTGGCTCAAGTGGTTAAAAGAGTGTGCTCCTCTTTTTGTTACCTAAGTTCGAATTCGGAGAGGTTGTGGGAAAATAATTTTCAATGAATTCTCTAAGCCAGCGTATAAAATCTTGTTCGAATCAGCCCAAAAAGAGGATGATTAAGCAAAGTTCAAAAACCCATTTCCACTAAATAAAGAAAAGGGTTCTATGTAACCCACCAAAAAACTTTTCTTTGAATTAAGATTTGGTTATATTCTTCCAAATCCAAGTTCTATAAATTTGAAGCTTGCAAAAACTCCTACAAAGATTAGGAGATGTTTTTGTCGGCAAGATCTTCCCAAGCGAATGCAAAGCTGCAAACAAATTTGGTGCCAGAAACAAATTAAATTTCAACATTTGATAATATAAACAACTCTTGAGGGACATTTCTTGAAGGAAAAACTTTCACCTAATTATCAATTGCCACATATCCTATGAAATTTTTGACCAATTAAAACTTTCTGAATGTTGCTAAATAAATTAATTAAAAATTTTCTAAAATAACAAATTACGTATTCTCATGTGGAATTGATGACATAATTAAAAAATCATAAAATTTCACGTGTCATCAACCAAATTACTACACTATCAAGGCTTGATCAATCAAAATGTCATTTGGCAAATAAAAACACACATATGATTGGACCACTCAAATTTTATTTACAAGAAATTTAATTATCTCTAATTAAATTAAAATAATTTAAAAATATAATTAAAAGATTTTAAATGTTTTAAAAACTCTCTCACCTAATATTAGCTAACACTACAAATAGAGAACTCCAATAAATCATTTGACTAACAAATTTGGGAAAGAAAGCTTGAAGACAATTTAGGGAAACAAGTTCAACAAGGCAATTGAAAAGAAGATCTAAAAAATTAAAACAAGTTCTGTTCGCTCTGAAAATTTTTTTTTTTTTTATTTTCTATTTTTACTTTTTAGAAAATAGTTTTTATTTTCTATTTTTTGTTTTCTAAAAAATGTATTTGATAAACAAAAATAAAAATTATTTTCTAAAAATACACAAATAAATAAAATATTTAATGATATTACTATTAATGTTATCTAATTATAAATATAATATATATTATTAATTAATAACATTAAAAAGTATTTAAATATAATAACTTGCAAAACATAAGAAAAAAAGTAATGTACATCATTTATTTTCACAATTGAAAACATATATATATATATATATATATTTTTTTTGTTTTCATATCTCAACCTATTTTCATTTTGGTTTTCTAAAAACTTACTTTCATTTTCAATTATCAAACACATTTTTACTCATATCTTTCATTTTTCAAAAAATGAAAATTGAAAATGATTCTATTTTCTGAAATGAAACACTACCTTAAAGTTCCACAAGTTTAAAAGGTAACACCTAAGGAATGAAGTTTATAGAGTTCCAACAATCAAATAAAAAAAACAACTTGGGTAAAGAATACCTAAAGATAATTTGGGGCAAGAAGATCTAAAAAAATTGATAAAATAGAAATTTTAAAGAATCATAGTCTCCTAAGTCATCACAAGTCTACGAATGATGATTTGAAAATTAAAGTCTAAAGATTCAAGAATCCCTAAATTGGGACCAAATTGCAAAATTTTGAAGAATCTCTAAATTGAAACATATATCCAAACTAAGTTTTCAAGACTCCCTTAATTTTGTACCAAATTTTAATATTTTTAAAAATGTTAAAATTTTAGAATAAAATTTCAAGGCTTCAACTAACCCTAAATTTTGAATCGAAATTTATTTAATTAAAAAATAAGTCATTAAGAACTTTGAAGTAAATTTTTGCATAAGGAAAGAAAAGAATCAAAAGATTTTCAGAGATTGTACTATATATTACAAATTTTACCTATTTTATTTTCAAACATGAAATTTGTATACAAGTTGACCTAAAAACCTTCACTTGAATCCTAGCCAAAGAGTAAAGCATGATGAATATTGTGATTAATAAATTTAAATGTTTTATTAGATTTTAATTTTCTAATAAAAATAATAATTAATTTCAAGATATGATCTGGCCAAAAAAAAAAATTTCAATGTATGATTTCAGTGCAAATGTGTTGCACATACATGAAGGATGGTAGTGCTCTAGTGCAATCAAAGACTGTATTGTCACAATTAAAAATATCGTAAGTATAGATGTGAGTGGGAGAATGGACGCCATTAATTGTTCAGCAGTTGGGATGCTGGACCACCAAAACTAAGAGATGCAAAGCTGTAGATAGAAAGAAAGAAAGCCCCACAACTCTGTTCTAACGTATCTGTTCTCTACTAAATTATTTCCTCTTTATCCTTTGATTTTTATTCCTATCTAAACTATCTTCTTTTTTTTTTTTTCTCAAATCTTATCTCACTTTGTTAAAAGGTGAAAAAGCTACACGAAGGTCACGTGGATGCAAAGCTGAAGAAAGCATGTTGTCCTAAGCATGAAAACGCTTTCACATTTGATTTTAACTAGCACTAGCCCGGTCATGTCTGCAGACAAGGACCACAAAATAAATAAATAAATTTCAAATTATTTTAGGATATATAAAAAAATCGAAGAGTTAATATGATAAAAAATCAGAAATTATTTTATTTGAATTGAAATTTTTAAAATTTACAATTAACAGAATGATATATATTTTTTAAGTATATTCAAAAAAACGAAAAAGAATTATTTAAAAAAATAAAATGTGTAAATCTTTTAACTTTATTAATAAAATTAGGGATTGGATATGTATAAAAAAGAATAACTCATAAATTAAGCAGTTTGAAAAGTTTGGATTGGATATGCATTCCACAAATTCATTTCCGGTGTTTATTTCATCTTCAAATAATAATTACTAGACCCTAAATTTAATAGAAGTTGTTGAGAATTGAAAAATGAAGGCAAAAAGTAAAGTCTAAGAGAAATAATAACGTATAGTTGTAACTACATAGTTAGAGTCCGTAATGATTTCTTGTCTCAATGTAAAGCCATGAGCATCTTTAATTTGAATTTAAAGGGAAACAAAAAACTATTTCTTTGATTAATTTTGAATATTGTACATGCATTTTACAATATATCTCTTCTCTCAAGGAAAATATATATTTTTTTATTCTTTCTTTCTATATGGTCACGTCACCCAGTCACCCAAATCAACTTTACTTTATTAAACAATTCACCGTGTCCCCACCATTCAATTAAATTAAATAAGATGACACTGTCTTGAAAGTTACGCACAAAAATATTACTCTCTATTTTTTTTTAATTTTTTTAGACGTTTAAAATTATATTTTTTTTTAATATTTAAAATTTTTATTTTTATATTTTAAAATTATGTTTTAAATTTTAAATTTTTTAATATTAAAAATTATAAAATTTTAATTTTATAAAAAATTGAATTTTAATATTAAATATATTTAAATTAAAATTTTAAAAAATTTTATAAAAATTTTTAAATGATAAACATTTTAAAAAGAAAAGAGTAATTTGATTTTCCTTTTGTTTATAAAAGAAAAAAAATACTCAATCATTGAGCCTTTTAAAATTTTGCTGTTTGTTGAACGAAGCACTTTGCCCCTTTCTATGGTACTACCTTTTAGCTTGCTTGACAAAATTATGTACAGTACTCCAAAGTTTCAGGCCCACTCTTATTGTTATTATTATTAAGATAATTTTTGAAAAAATAATTTTTTGGAGGCCAAGACTAACAGATATGGTTGACTAACAATGGTAGACCTGATCCAAAACTTGGAAACTTCACTGCAATCATTTCTGTGCTTTTTTGCAAGCTAAAACCACAATCTTTTTTATCCGCTAAAAAAAAAAGGGAGATTATACTACCTAGCTGATTACACCGTTCAAAATATACCATCAAGAAATTAAAAAAAAAAACGATTTTTTGAAATCAAATTAAAGTAAAAGGAGAAAAGAACCTGGTCTAGGGTTGAGAAATTATCAGCAATAAATCCATACTTCTGCTTTGCTGATTGCTTTCTCTGTAGCTTGGAAACATTATTATTAATTTTACTAGTGCTTCCACTCCCTCCTACTTCCAAAAATGAAGCTTGCGGCGCGGCCATGGCAGGTGGGAAAGAGTTATTGGTTGATCTTCTTCCTCTTGATGATCCGTTCACAGCAGGCAGCTTCTTACGCTTCTGATTAGAAAGAAAATTACCCATCTCATCTTCTTCTTTGATATGAGAATTAGAAAAGAAGAAGAAAGACGAAGAAGCTGCGTTTATAAGACTAAATCTAGTAAAGCAAGGACAGGGCACATGCTTACCTCCTTTCAACTTATTTATTTAATAAACAAGACCTCGTAGCCTTATGAGGCGCGAAAAGAATCAACCACAAAACAACATAACCCTGGCTGAGGTCCGCCCATAAATTTATGCAAAAATTCTTTTCCTCGAGCCAATTGTAATTGTAAGGGGTACTTTTATATCAAAAGGTAAAATAGTTTTTTTTCTTTCGTAAAAGATAATTAATTATTTTTATTTTTTTAATTTAATCAACATATTAAGTTGATTTAAATTTACGAAATTACATCGATTCAAACATCTTATCAACATATTAACTAAATTCCTCTAAACAGGACTCGTCACTTTGCTCAGTTCACCTTGGCTCATCAAGTTACCCTTGACTTTAGGGTTAATTTTAAATAATTTAGATTACCCAAAAACTCTTACCTTATAGGTATAAATAGTATTATTTAAATGTTAGTTCACCATTTTATTTTTTTAATACTTCTTTCTACTTGTTTATTTTCTTTTTTTTTTTTATAAACTAATGTCTGGTTTAAGTATCGAAACACAAATATTTGAACCATTTTTAAGTTTTGTCATTAACTGTTCTCTTTCTATTCTCTACTGATTTTAGGGTTTCACCTTTAAAAGACAACTTAACATTAATATTTAACGTGCTAAATAGAAGGCTTCTCATTCAATCGACCTAAAAATAGCATATTGCTTGAAAGAAAGTTGTTAAGGAAAGAGAATAGCTATCGCAGTTATAATTAAAACTCATATCAACCAACCTAATGTAGACTAACTTACCATGACAAGCCTTATAATTAAGCAGGTCTTAGCCCTAAACCAACAACTACAATCCTTCAAAGAAATGATCCAAAATCTCAACCTATTACAAACATCTAAAGCATCTAATCTAAACACCCTAAACAACCCTTATCGAGAAAAGTTGCCAAGCTATGATGATACTGCAACATCCTCGTCTGTTGAAGATAAGGAAAAGGTCACACCCTTGACCAATTATCACAACCACACCTTGACATAAGTCACCACCCAAAAGTCCAAACAAATTGTCCTAAAGCCCCAATTGAACAAAGAACTAAAAGTTCGAATGCAGGCCATGGAAAAAGAATTTAAAGGAAAGGCCTTGCATTTGATGACAAGTTGAAATTTTTAAAGGCTCGCCTTTCACTGACGAAATAAATTACACCATGCCCTCTAAAAAAGTTCAAGATGCTGACATTGGAAACATACGATAATACAACTGACTTTTTTGATCATTTAGAGCTTTATTGGACTAAAATGATGTAAGAGGCTGATAAAGCTTTGATGTGTAAAGGATTGGCCACCACGTTTAAAAGGGCAGCTTGATCCTAATACTATAGTTTAGAATCGAGGTCATAACCACAATCAAATAGCTCAACTTTCCTTTTTGTCCAAATTCATTGGTAGCCAACGAACAAAAAAAAACTACATTAAGCTTGATGTCAATCTACCAAGACCGAAATGAGTATTTGAAAGATTATGTCATGCATTTTAAAACGAAAGACTTTCAAGTGAAAAACTTGGAATAGACCGCTATTATCGTTCCTTTGACCAGTGAACTCAGTGATATAAAGTACTATTTCAAGCTCACCATTTCTCTAAAACTACCAAAAATGTTAGCCAATGTGCTACTTATTGCAAATAGATACATAAATGCCAAAGTTACAATGAAAAATAACTGAGGTGAAAGAGGCTCATCCCTTATACTTGATTCAAGAAAAAAAAAACTACAATCCTTTAATAGAAAGAAAACCAAAATACCTAAAGGATAAGAGCCCGAGTAGACAAAGAAACTACACTACGTTGATACCCCATAAAAAAGATTTTGATGCATGTTGAAAGGAAGTCCAAGCTCAAATGGCCAAAGCCACTGAGACACAACACCAAAAAAAACCCAATAAAGAGGAGTGTTTTCTATAGAAACATTGGTTATAACACTGAAGACTACATCGACCTGAATAATGAAATTGATAA
Source organism: Durio zibethinus (assembly GCF_002303985.1). Next base: position 16,195,179 of record NW_019167993.1, read on the forward strand.
TTCAATCAAAAGAGGTCATTTGGGTGAGTTTATTAACTGATCAATATAGGGTCAGGGTAAAGTAGATTTTAGAAGAAGAAATCAAACTAAAAGGACAGAAAGAGATCAGAAGAATCGAGAAAGAGGAATTAAGGTAGTGGTAATCTAAGGAATGAGTAGGAAAAAAATGAAGAATAAGCTATTGATAATCAACCTATTGTAGGCATCATTAATGTGATAATTGGAGAAAGTTCTCATGGCCCTTGCTTGTGTTTTGTATGTCATTTCCTCCGTTTGCTTGTCAAGTAATCGATTGGGTAGGTTGTGGATCGATGTGCATGGATGTTGCCACTTATATGCAATGGGCATATGAATGGTGCTATAGTTGTACGTGTTGGCAGGCTCCATGCTCGATGCATCAAATTGTTGACCCATCATCCTCTTCAATCTCTCTCTTATGTGGTTATCGTACCTTAAAGGTGTAATCAAGATCCTGTGTTGCATACCTAAATTAATGAAAATCGAATGTCTTTCTATCCCTCATCTATCTTGTGTCTTTAAGGGCTACAGGACAGACCTCAATCATGCATCGTGTCCTAAATGTGCCACCCAAATATCCGTGGTTGCATTGGTGCACTGGTGTTCGATCGTGTTCTTGAATAGAGAAGGTTTTGTGAGCATGGGCTCTCGGCCCTTATTTATCCAATGCTATGCATTTTACCTGCTCGATATGTATGACGCTTATGCTCCATGTTGGCTTTCTTAGTCACTTAGTAGGCGTGTTAAGGCCCATGTGGTGCCAATGTCCTAAAAAAGTGCTACCCGATTGATCTTGCTGTTAGTCATATGCTTGTCTCAAAGATTAAGCCATGTATGTGTAAGTAAGAACTAATTCAAACTATGAAACTATGAATGGCTCATTAAATTAGTTATAGTTTGTTTAATGGAATCTACTACTCAAATAACCATAGTAATTTTAGAGCTAATACATACAACAAACCTTGACTTTTAGAAGAGATGCATTTATAAGACAAAAAGGTCTACACACGTTTTGCCTGTTGCTCTGATAATTCATGATAACTCGACTAATTATACAACTTTTATACCAATGATGCATTATTCAAATTTTTACCTTATCAACTTTTGATGGTAGGATAGTGGCCTATTATGGTGATATCGGGTGATGGAGAAAAGGTTTGATTCCAAATAGAAAGCCTGAGAAATAGCTATCACATCTAGAAAAGGTAATAGGAGTGCAAGTTACCCAATCCTGACACAAAAAGGTAGTGATAATAAATAATAATACTAGGCTTTATGAATTTAATAATTGGAATAAGTATAATCTAAATCTTTTAACGAGAATCCATTGAAAGGCAAGTCTGGTGCCCACAGTGTGGTAATTTCAACTCCAATAGTGTATATTTAAGTTGTTACAATTAAAAAGCTCATAGTTGGAACTAGGCTTGGGTCATTCGATTCGCTTCATGATGAGCACCAGTTTACTTATCCTTACTGTTGATGATGCACTCTTAGCCTTAACTAGCCAAGTTATTCTTTTGATGCTGTTAGTTTGAAGAAAATTAGAGTGCTTAAAGTAGGCCTATCCTTATATACATTAGTATAGGATAACATCATAAGATTTCAGTCCCATTGTATTGGCTTTTGAGATCAGAGTAATGATTAAAAGGGACTGTTGGGGGCATTTGTATTTTATAGTCAAAGGTAAAATTTTTGGATTTATGAAAAATGGACAACTATGAAAGCATTTGCCAAGGATGCTTTCATTAATCAAGAAAAAAGTTGAGGGCTCAAAGATGATCACTGTCTTAGTCTTAACCATAAATGATGCTGACCAAAAATCAACGGATGTTACTTTTAAGACTCTGCTAGCACCTTATAAGAAATCAAAGTCTTTAGATTTTGAGGGCAGTATGGTCGCATGGTTGAAACTTAAAGGAATTGATGGAAGGGCACCACTAGGAATGGAGCTTACAACTTAATTTGACTCAACTTGAAAAAACTTACTAGGTCCAGATATAGTAAAGATTAACAAATTGATAGCTCTTTTTTTATTCCATGGGTGGTGGTGCATGGCTATTCTTAGTTGGTAGTGATTTGTCTTGTTAATTCCATTAATGAATGAGACCTCAGCCTGCTAACTAGCTACAAGGAGGTGATCTTTCATGGCTAGCTTTTTAGAGGGACTATGGCCACTTAAGCTAAGAAGTTTGAAGCAATGCCAGGTTTGTGATGTCCTTAGAAGTTTTGGGCTGCACAAGCGCTACACTGATATATTTAATGAATCTATGGCCTTAGCTAACAGGCTGAGGAAATTTTTGAAATTTTCTCATTATGGGGATAGATTATTGCAATTGTTGGTCTTCAACAAGGAATTCCTAGTAAGCGTGAGTCATCATCTTGTGTTGACTACATTTTTGTTTTTTGTACACATCATTTATCATTCTTACTAATTGAATGGTTCGATGAAGTGTTTAAATCATGGCCACATAGATGGTTCACTGCCTGTGACATCGTAAAAAGTCCACAAACCTTATTATTTAGAGGAATGAGCAGTCATAACAAGGTTTTCATAGGTGAACCTGTGGAAGGATCACTGTCAAAACCCACTCAATGAACGACCTATAAATGCTTTAACAAAACATGAAGAAGCGAGGGTGCCTCTATGACCTAAGCCCTTTTTGGTCCTAGACAGGCACGATGATCACTTCATTTCACCTTTCTGATGGGTGAAGTGATTTGTATCATCACCCATGATTGAATAATAAACCTTTAGCGTGATCATGCCAAGGAATCAAAATGAAAAAAGTGCATATACCATTACCATCTCATTTCTAGTAGGTGCATAGGTGGCATTGTGACTTTTTTTGTTGTGAAAAACCAAAATAACTTTCGACAATAGATAACTCAACTCTTGAATTGATGAAAAACATAGCGAAAGGTGATACTTGGTGTGAATTGTAAAATCCCATAAACCATTGAGTCTTTGAGCACAAGATATGCCCCAAGCCATTAGGCTTAGAGCAAGCTTGATAATGTGTCATGCATCGTCGTCTTTTTCAGCCTCTTGCTTATCGAGTTTTGAGTGAAAGGGGTAGAAAGATGGCCTTCTGTGATCTCGTCGATTGTGATTGGCCTAAAAGCAAGTCATCGACAATGATAGCATTATGAACTTCAATGGTAAAGCTCCCGACATACCTCATCGCTGGTGATGCATGCTCGTTGTCCATTTAGACCTTATTGGACCCTTTCTTATTGCTTGATCGATACTCATATTATGACCCTAGGTCAAGCGAGATTACTCACTTAGTTTAAGTATATCAATAAGTAGAGAAATACAAAGATTCTCTTAATAATGGTGAGCGAATTGAGAAAAGCCCAACTTCAAAATCAAAGTCTCTCTATGTCCAAATTGTAGTTTGAAAAAGCATTCTTATAGACAGATCGAGCCCAAGTCCCAAAGAGGCATTGGAGAGGATGAAGTCCCATTGTGCCTAGACCCTATTGTACCATGAAATGCTATCAATTTGTTAGGTTGTTTGGGAATAAATTCCATCCAAGGCTAAATACGGGTGAGAAATCGATAGTGAACAAATATCACAATGGAAAAATTAAAAAGACTTTGAAAAGAGAGTGAAAGAATGCTTGAAATTATCAAAAAGGACATAAATGAAGGCTAACGATGTGTCCTAGTCGGATGTGGAATAACGAAAGTTGATCTACCGATTAGCTCAAGGCATAGGTTGATGCAAGTTGCAATGGTAACCTTCGTATCAGCCTACGTTCGGGCTTTCAATATGCCCATGGAGACATTGTCGCTATGATCATGGAATGCAACATGCATCATCTTGTTATGCCTCAAAACTTGCACGCTTTCGGCATCAACCTACAGCTTATTATTTGACCCATCTTAAAACATGGATCAAGGAGTTTGACATGTATACGAGTTAACAGGGCTAAAAATCCAATAAGGTACAAGGATGCTGATTGGCGATATCCTTCAAGGTGTACCATTGATGAACCTTGATCTTCTAAGAATTGAAAGTAAGCATGCTTGTCGAGACCCAAAATATGGTGAACTATGCTTAAGTGAGGTAAAGCCAGAGGAAACTCTAGTGGAAGCCCATAGTGATACTGACATACAAATCATTCATTTGACTTTAATATAAGGGCGAAAGACTAATCAAACTATCAGTAGTTAGTTCCTTTCAAAGATTCTTTCAAGATAGTTAGAGCCCTTAACGAGTTATATCGAGTAAAACCAATGATTAGTGGCATCGGGGGCACAATGCCTTCAACCTATTCTCAAACTTTAAATAGGTAGGATGGCATGACTACTTTGTTAAGCCTTGCCACAAAATCAATAGTTCAAAGTGGGTCACTTTTGGTAAGCAAAATTGGTGATATAGGATGAATTGGAAATCGGGTTATGGTGCTAAACTGCACACTAACCTAAAACCTAGAAAAGGGTGTTGTTTGATTAAGACAACAAGACGGTTGTCATGGAAGTTGAAATCCTTTAAGGAATGTGTAACAAGTCACTTGTCAAATCAACTAGTCCTGAAAATGGATAGCACTTAAGCATGTGACCTATACCCTACCATTAGGGTAAAGACTAGGCCTTGATGAGTAGGAAGGCATAGTAGTTATCGTAAAACTTGAAGTACAAGCCTGGACAGAATGGTCATTAGTACAAATCTTGGTGGTTGTAGTAAATATTCAAATAAAAACTTTGAAGGCCGAAGAAGGGAAAAGTTTCATGTGAATGGTGCTTACATATAGGTTAGTCGATCCTAAGAAACGAGAGGAAGCCCATCCAATAGCGCATCTAATGCAAGCTTCGAAAAAGAATAGGGATAAAATTTTTGAATCGAGAGGTAATGGCTGAAGGTAATGTTAGAAAGTCTAGAGACATCAATGAAAGCTTTGAAAAGAGTTATCTTTGTTATTTAATAGCCTACCTACCTTGGAAATGGCTCAACTGGAGGTAAGGTCTAGCAGCTAGAAGAACACTGCACATCATGTGGTGTTTCGTGCACCCTCAATGGCCCTTAAAAATTTAGAAGATCGAGTGCTATTCACACCTGGTCATACTCATAATTACAATAGGTTTTCAAAGTGAATAGCTTTTGGTCAATGGAACAATGTAGGTAAAAGAAGTCGACAAAATGGATCTGTAACCTCGAGAAAAAGACTGGCTCTAGGGGCTAGGCACGAGGTTCTTATTCTTGAACCTGTTGCTATCGATGCATAGCTTGAGCTCTTCTTGAAGTGAGAGTGAGTCATCACATGCCGATCAAGGGATGGACTAGGAACGGTTCCATCGAGGGCCTTTCCCAGATGATGAACAGTCGACTTAAAATTGGTATGGACAAGGGGAATCTGACTATTTAATTAAAACAAAGTATTGCAATGGTCCCTATGCATGCTCATGTATTATGATTCCTACCAGTGCTTTGAATGTCAAAGTGAAAAAAATTCAACCAAGTGCAGGTAAATAGCAAGAGTAACTATGACTCTCTTAGGGTAGCTAAATGCCTCATCATCTAATCAATGATGCACATGAATGGATTAACGAGATTTTCACTATCCATGTCTACTATCTGGCAAAACCACAGCCAAGGGAATGGACTTGGCAGAATCAGCAGGGAAAGAAAACCTTGTTGAGCTTAACTTTAGTCCTACTTTGTGAAATGACTTAAGAGGTGTAGGATAAGTGAGAACCCTTGGGTGAAATTCAAATACCACTACTTTTAACGTTATTTTACTTATTCCATGAATTGGAGGTGGGGCACGACCCTTTTTTTTAGACCCAAGATTAATCTCGATCAATTGATATAGGTGAAAGATATTGTTAGGTAGGGAGTTTTGCTATGGCAGCACATCTATTAAAAGATAACATAGGTGTCCTAAGACGAGCTAAATGAGAACAAAAAATTTGTATGAAACAAAAGGTAAAAGCTTATTTGATTCTGATTTTTAGTATGAATATGAATCGTGAAAGCATGGCCTATCGATCTTTTAGACCTTCAAAATTTGAAGCTAGACGTGTCAGAAAAATCACAAGGATAATTTCTTGTGGCAGCCAAGCATTTATAGCAACATTACTTTTTAATCCTTCGATGTCGCTCTCTTATCATTATGAAGTAGAATTCACCAATTGTTGGATTGTTCACCCACCAATAAGGAACATGAGTTGGGTTTAGACTATCGTGAGATATGTTAGTTTTACCTTACTGATGGCAATTTTGTAATAGTGATTCAACCTAGTACGAGAGAAACCATTGATTCATACAATTGGTCATCACACTTAGTTGAAAAGCCAGTGGCATGAAGCTACCATGTGTCAAATTATGACTAAATGCCTTTAAGTCAGTATCTGGGTTAAAAATGATGCATGTGCCCGTTGCCTAATTTTCTACCCATAATAAAGGCCATGGCCCCCAAGGGCAAATGTCGTAGGTGCAACCTTCACGGTAAACAAGCTATGCAAGCCTCTTTGAAGCTCAATTCTCACTAAACGGTGGGTAAAATCCTTTATAGATGACTTATATATGAGACTTGGTATTGTAAGTGGCAGAGCGGCCTTGCTGCCATGATCCACTAAGATTCAACCCTTTTTTGCTTTGATTCATTCCTCTCTCCTACACCCACCGAAGTCTTATCACTTTAGTTTTTTACATAGCACCCCTCTGGGATTGGAGATGAATTGTATTTTCCATTGCAACCAAATTGGTCAAGTGATAGCATCCTTCCCTCGAGCGTCTAATTAAACACTGCACATATGTTACATTGATGTATTCAATGAGTCTATAGCCTTGGCCAATAGGCTCAAGTAATTTTTAAAATTTCATCATGATAGGGATAGGTTATTGCAATTGTTGGTCTTTAACGATGAATTCCTAGTAAGCACGAGTCATTAGTTTACGTTGACTACGTCCTTACCCTTTATACACACCGCCTATCCCTCTTACCAATTGAATGGCCCAATGAAGTGTTTGGATCGTGACAACATGGATGGTTTGTTGTCATGGCATCACAGGAAGTCCACTGAACCTTATCATTTAGAGGAAGGAGAAGTCATAACAAGATTTTTATAGGTGAACCAATGAAAGGATCATTGTCAAAACTCACTCAATGAATGATCGACAAATGCGTTAATGAAACATTGAGGGGGTGAGGGTGCCTCCATGCCCCGAGCCCTTTTGACCCTAAGCGAGCACGACAGATGCTTCGTTCCACCTCTTGAGTGGACAAAATGATCAACGTTGACGTTCATGATCGAATAATGAACCCTTGACACGAATAGCACTAAGGAACTGAAATGAAAAAGAGCATGTACGCCATTGCCATTCCTTTCACGATGCATATGCGGGTGGCACCGTAACTCTTTTTGTAGTGAAAAACCAAAATGGCTTTCAGCAATGGATATCTTAGCTCTTACATCAATGAAGAACATAGAAAAATACGACTTGGTATGAATTACAAAATCATGTGAACCATTAAGACCTTGAATGCAAGTTCTGCCCTAAGCCATTAGGTTGAGGGCATGCCTACTTGGGTGTCATGTATTGTCACCCCCTCTAACCCCTAGCCCATTAAGCTCTGATGAGAGGGTAAAATATGGTTTATCATGATCTTATTGATCGTGGCTGGCCCCAAAAGTGAGTCACCGACAATAATAGCACCATGACCATAAATGGTAAAGCTTTTGGCATGTCTTGTCTCTAATGATGCATGCTCATTGTCTATCCAGACCTTATCAGACCCACATTGCTCGATTAATGCCCATATTGGGACCTATGTGCACCATGACTGGGCAATAGGTGGGTTCAGCATCTTTATATTTTTATTGTACCAATGTCATTTTTATAGCTTGTAAATTCATATAAGCACTCACTAGCACTTGCACTTGGGTCTGGCTTAATTCTGCCAAATATGAACAGCATGCTTGAGCTTTTGAAGTCTTGATCAGTACTCGTACCATTATTATGGTTAGTTTCTCGTGACCTGGGCCTCTAGTAAGCCTTAAAGCTTGGTCCACCTAACTATCTGACCCTATCCTACTAGAACCTTAGGCGTGGACTAGCTTGTAGATCATGACACATACACATGCCTTGACCACTATCAGGATATGTTGGCCTTTGGTCTCGGCACATGCTTCAATTGCCATTGGCATATGCTGGCCCTTTGTGTATGTAATTCACTCGAACACTATTGGCACAAGCTGGGCCATACACTACACGAAAGTATCTTAGGCCTGAGCCCTACATCATGCACACCATAATTGGATAGTACGTTAGTTCAGGTATATCTTTATATTTCTACTATGCCAATGCCATTTTTATGACTTGTAAATTCAAATAAGTGCTCATAGCACTACGCATAGGCCTGGCTTAATTTTGCCAAATATAAACACTATGCTTGAGCCTTTAGAGTCCTAATCACTACCCATACCACTATTTCGGGCTAGTTTCCCATGATCTGGGCCTCCAGTAGGTTTCAAGGCCTAGTCTCCCTAGCTGTCAGACCCTGTCCCACTAAAACCCTTAGGTGTAGATAGCTTGTAGATCTTGACACATGCACATGCCTCGACCACCATCGAGATATATTGGCCATTGGTCTCGGCACATGCTTTGACCACCATTGGCATATACTAGCCTTTTGTGAAGGTAGTTCCTTTGAACACCATTAGTATGTGTTAGGCTACGTGCTAAGCGTGGGTATTTTAGGCTTAGGTAGCTCACCATGCACATTACGATAAGATAATAGGTGGGTTCAGGCATATCTTTATATTTTTACCATGCCAATGCCATTTTTAGGGCTTGTAAATTCATGTAAGTGCTCACCAATGCCCGCCCCTAGGTTTGGTTCAATTCTATTAAACTTGTACACTGTGCTTAAGCCTCTAGAGTGTTAATCATTGCCCTACCACTATTTTAGGCTAGTTTCCCTTAACTTGGGCCTCTATTAGGCCTCAAGACCTGGTCTTCTTGGCTATCGAACACTATCCCACTAGAACCCCTAGGTGTAGGCCAACTTACAGATCGTGACACATACACATGCCTTAACCACCATCAGGACATGTTAACCATTGGTTTCAGTACATGGTTCAACCACCATTGGCATATTCTGGCCCTTTATACAGGTAGTTCCTTTAGACACCATTGGCACATATTGGGTTATGCACCACGCACAGGTATCTTAGGCTTGGGCCATGCATCATGAGCACCACGATTGGATAGTAGGTATGTTCAGACACATCTTCATATTTCTACCGTGCCAACGCCATTTTTTTGATTTGTAAATTCAAATTCATATAAGCACTCACCATCGTCTACGCCTAGGCCTGGCTCAATTTTACCAAATATGAACACCATGCTTGAGCCTCTTGAGTCCTGATCACTACCTATACCACTATTCCAAGCTAGTTCCTTGTGACTTGTGCCTCCAATAGTTTTTAAGGCCTCATCCCCCTGACTATTATGCTCTGTCCTGCTAGAACCCCTTGGTATGGATTAACTTGTAGACTGTGACACATACACATACCTTAACCACTATTAGGACATGTTAGCCCTTGGTCTTAGCATATGTTTCAACCATCATTGGCACATGCTGACCTTTTGTGTGGGTAATTCTCTCGAACACTATCGACATATGATAAGTCACACATCACGTACGGGTATCTTAGGCTCAAGTTGCACACCATGCCCACACGATCAGATAGTGGGTGGGTTCAAGCACATCTTCATATTTTTACTATATCAATACCATTTTTATGGCTTGTAAATTCATATAAGCATTCACTAGTGCCGGCATCTGGCCCTAGCTTAATTTTGCCAAACATGAACATCGTGCCTAAACCTCTTGAGTCTCGATCACTACCCATACCATTGTTTTAGGCTAGTTCCCATGACCTGGGCCTTCAATAGGCCTCAAGGCCTAGTCTTCCTGGCTATCAGACCCTATCTGACTAAAACCCCTAGGTCTAAACTAGCTTGCAGTCTGTAACACATGTAGATGCCTTGACCACCATCAAGACATATTAGTCCTTGGTCTCGACACATACTTTAACCACCATCAGCACATTCTGGTTGTTTATGTGAGTAGTTCCCTCAAACACTATTGGCACTTGTTGGGTTAAGCACCATGTGCGAGTATCTTGAGCCCGAGTCATGCACCATGTGCATCACTATCGGGCAGTAGGTAAGTTCAGGCACATCTTCATATTTTTTCTATGCCAATGCTATTTTTATGGCTTGTAAATTCATATAATGGTCCTCTAAGCCTTCTTGTGAAGTTTCATGGTAAGATGACTCATTTTTTATTTTTCATAATTTTTAAAATTTTTTACGATTCAAGATTTTTTGAAAATTTTTTAGAATGAGGTTTGGCCTCAAATTTGGTATATGTGATCCTTATATTTTTTTTAGCATCCATAAAAAAATTCAATTGAAAAATTGAAGTGTAGAAGATTTTGTAGCCATTTGAAAAAGGCATCTCCATTTTAAACACTTAAATATGGCTATTGGCTGCGAACTTGTAAAAGCTCTTTTGCTCTTTAAAGAAGTGTGAGTTGTTGAGGTTCTTTGGAGGACAAGGGACTAATATAAGGGCTAAGGACCAGCACCCATTACATATCATGTATACACACCCCCTGACCTTTTAGCCTCAATTGTCGAAACCTCTAATGTTACTGGTTAAGTTCTTTGATGATGCTCCAATGATGGTGCCCTAAGCAAAAAAATGTGGCATTAGTATATGCCCTAGCCCAACATGTGCACCGTGGCCTAGAATCAAACTTTGCCTAAGGCCTCAACCATCAATGGCATATGTTTATGTATGGTACAAGCATATGCCCTAACCATCATCAGCACAAGCTGGCCTTTAGTACAGGCACTTGCTTCAACCACCATCGACATAAATTGACCCTTGGTATGTGCACATGCCTCAACCACCATCGATATATGCTGGCTTTTGGTATGGGCACATACCTCGATCAACATTGGCATAATCTAGACTTGGTACGAGCACATGCCTTGATCAGCATCGATAGAAGATAGCCATTGGTACTGGCAGTTGTCTCAAACACCATCAGCACATATTGGGCCTTAGTGCGGGCACATGCTTTAACCACCATCAACACTTGCAGACCCTCGATGCAAGATATGTTTGTTTGAAAAAAGTGTCCCTATTTTAGACATTTTAATGTCTACTACTAGCTTATCTATAAAATTTTTCATGCTTTTTAAGGGGTGGTTGTCCAAGCCCCCTTTCTCCTTTATAGAGAAAGTAGGTGTGTGTGATAGGCCTATCATTGCACCAATGTGGCCACAGATGTTTAGGTGGCACACTTGGGACATGAGGCACGATTAAGGTCCAACCTGTAGCACCTAATGACAGAAGACAGATGAAGGATAGCAAAACATCTAACTTTCATTGATTTAGGTATACAGGCTAGGATCTCAATTATGCCCTCAAGGTACGATGACCATATGAAAGAAGATTAAAGAGAATAACAAGTTAATAGTTCAATGCATTGAGCATAAAGCCTGCTAACACGTGCAACTATAGCACCACTCATATGCTCATTGTGTACAAGTGGTAGCATCCATGCACACTAGTTTATAATGCACCTGATCGATTATTCAATGAGCGAGTGAAGGAAATGACATATGAGACCATGCCATAACTACTGGGCATAAGTAAAACATAAGCACGAGCCACGAGACTACCCATGCCATCCAACAGGTAATAATGGCATGACACCACCAATGCTTGGTCTAGTTGGGACCGTATATGCAAACTCTGCTATCACCATAATAAGAGGACGTTGCTCGATTCAAGGACTTATACCTGGGGTCTTGAGTAGCATCGATTGCATGTATTGGTCGATGAGAAGAGACCATAAGACTACCAAATACTCGAAAGACTTGGCTTGGTTAAGCCCATGATCATAGCTTCTACTTGCACCACCCCATAAAGTTGTTGCCCAATTTAGGGACTTGGTTTGGGGTCTAAGGCAGTATCAATCACAAGTATGGGCTTAAGCTCAGTACAACCGAGCCCTTTTTCTATATGCACACTAACTAATCGAGGCATTGGTGCTTACAAGTCACCAAAGCAACCAATCACTTGATAAAATGGTTAAAAGGTGTGCAAGGCTTGGATTTTGCTCCAAGGACATTGTTGTAGTTGTACAAAATGATAGGCCCATCATACATACCTACTCCACTTGTGGAGGGGAGAAAGAGGCCCAAACAACCACTTCTTAAAGAACATGAAAGATTTTATAGATATGCTAATAGTAGACATTAAAGTGTCTAAAATGGAGATACTTTTTTCAAATAGGCATATTTCACATCAAGGGTCCATAGATGCTAATAGTGGTCAAGGCATATACCTGTACCAAGACCCAGCATGTGCTGATAGTGTTCGAGATAATTACCTGCACTAGTGTTCGATCATGCTCTTAGATGCATAACATTTTATGGGTATGGGCTCTCAGCCTTTGTTCATTTGATGCCATGCATTTCATGTGCTCGACACTTGTGCTTTGTGTTAGCTCTCATTATCACTCGATCGAGTGCATTAAAACCCAATGCTACCTGGTTGTTCCTACCAATAGTCATATGATTGTCTCAAAGATTAAGCCATGCATGTGTACGTATGAACTAACTTAGACTGTGAAATTATGAATGGCTCATTAAATTAGTTATAATTCATTTGATGGTATCTACTACTTGGATAACCATAGTAATTCTAGAATTAATACATACAACAACCCTGACTTCTGGAAATGATGCATTTATTAGATAAAAGGTCGATACAGGTTTCGCCTGTTGCTCTGATGATTCATGATAACTTGATGGATCGCATAACCTTTGTGCTAGTGACACATCATTCAAATTTCTGTCCTATCAACTTTCGATGGTAGGATAATGGCCTATTATGGTGGTGATAGATGATGGAGAATTAGGGTTCAATTTTAGAGAAGGAACCTAAAAGATAGCTACTATATCCAAGGAAAATAGTAGGTGTGCAAATTACCTAATCCTGATATAGGGAGGTAGTGATAATAAATAACAATATCGTGCTCTATAAGTTTGGTAATTAGAATGAGCACAATCTAAATCCCTTAATAAGAATCCATTAGAAGGTAAGTTTGGTGCTAGCAACTGTGGTAATTGCAGCTCTAATAGTGTATATTTAAGTTGTTACAGTTAAAAAGTTCATAGTTGAAACTAAGGTTGGATCGTTCGATTTGTCTCATGATGAGCACCTGTCCACTTATCCTTATTGTCAACAATGCACTTCTAGTCTTAATTGGCCAGATCATTCCTTTGGCACTGTTACTTTGAAGAAATTAGAGTGCTCAAAGTAAGCCTATGCTTGTATACATTAGTATAGGATAACATTATAAGATTTCGGTCCTATTGTGTTGGCCTTTGGGTTCAAAGTAATGATTAATAGAGACAGCCAGAGGCATTCATATTTCATAGTCAAAGGTGAAATTCTTGGATTTATGAAATATGAACAATTGCAAAAGCATTTGCCAAGGATGTTTTCATTAATTAAGAATGAAAATTAGAGGCTTGGAGGCAATCAAATATTGTCCTAGTCTCAACCATAAACAATGTTGACCAGAGATCGATGGATGTTATTTTTAAGACTCCATTGACACCTTACAAGAAATCAAAGTCTTTAGGTTCAGGGGGAAGTATGGTCGCAAGGTTGAAACTTAAAGGAATTAATGGAAAGGCATCACCAGGAGTGGAACCTGGGACTTAATTTGACTCAACATAGGGAAACTTACTAGGTCCAAACATAATAAGGATTGACAAATTAAGAGTCTTCTCTTGATTCTATGGATGGTGGTGCATGGCCATTCTTAGTTGGTGGAGTGACTTATCTGGTTAATTCCATTAACCAATGAGACATTAGCCTACTAACTAGCTACGCGGAGGTGATCCTTCATGGCTAGCTTCTTAGAGGGACAATTTCACTCAGGCCAAGGAAGTTTAAGGCAATAATAGATCTATGATGCCCTTAGATGTTCTAGGTTGCACACATGCTATACTAATGTATTCAACGAGTCTATAGCCTTGACCGATAAACCTAGGTAATCTTTAAAATTTCATTATGATGGTGATAGATCATTACAATTATTGGTCTTCAATGAGGAATTCCTAGTAAGCGTGAGTCATCAGCTTGCGTTGACTATGTCCTTGCCCTTTATATGCATTGCTTGTCACGTATATTGATTGAATAGTCTAGTGATGTGTTCGAATCACAGTAATGTAGATGGTTTGCTACTTGTGATGTCGTGAGAAGTCTATTAAACTTTATCATTTAAAGGAAGGAGAAGTCATAACAAGGTTTCCGTAGGTGAACTTATGAAATGATCATTGTTGAAACCCACTCAATGAGCAACCCACAAAGGCATTAATGAAACATCGAGGGGGCAAGGGTGCCTCCATGGCTCGAGCCCCTTTTGACCCTAGGCAGGCACGATGATCACTTGGTTTCACCTTTTGAGAGGGTAAAATGATTGTTGTTGTCTACCACAGTTGAATAACAAACCTCTAGTATGAATCGCACCTAGGAATTTGAATGAAAAAAAATGCATACGCCATTACCATCCTGTTCGTGGTGTTTATGAGTTGGGTTGTTTGGGAATGCAGCCCCAATTAGGCTGTAAATTCCATCCAAGACTAAATATAAGTGAAAGACCAATAACGAACAAATAGCATGAGAGAAAGATGAAAAAGACTTTGAAAATAGAGTCAAAAAGTGCTTGAAATTATCGAAAAAAAAATCGATAGGGGCCGATGATGCACCTCAATCAGATGAGGAATGACGAGAGTTGATCTGTCATTTGGCGTAGAGAGTGGACCAACATAGGTCATGATGGTGATTCAACTATAGGCTTTCGATGTCCCTACAAAAATGTTGTTGTCACGATTGTAGACTAGACAACGTGTCATCTCGACATGCCCCAGCACCGATGTGTTCCCGGTATTGACTTGCTGGTATCACATCTAGCTCATCTTAAAACACAGACCAAGGTGTCTAATATGTGTGCGAGTCAATAGGCTAGAAAACCTATAAAGTGCAAAGAAGCTAATTGGTAGGATCCCTCGAGGATGCACTGCTAATTGACCTTGATCTTCTAAGAAGGGTTCGAATGTGAGCATCCTGAAAGATGGTGAACTATGCTTAAGTGGGTCAAAGCCATAGGAAACTTTGGTGGAGGCCTATAGTGATATTGATATGCAAATCGTTCATTTGACTTAGGTATAGAGGTGAAAGACTAATCAAACTATCTAGTAACTAGTTTCTACCAAAGTTTCTTTCAAGATGTTAGAGCCTTTAGCAAGTTCTATTGGGTAAAGCAAATGATTAGAGGCATCAGGGGCACAATGTACTTGACCTATTCTCAAACTTTAAATAGGTAAGATGGTGAAGTTGCTTCATTGAGCTGTGCCATAAATTTGAGAGCTTAAAATGGGCCATTTTTGGTAAGTAAAACTTGTGATATAGGATGAACTGGAAACTAGGTTACGGTGCACAACTACTCACTAACCTAGAACCCACAAAGGGTGTTGGTCGATTATGATAGCAAGACAGTTGTCATAAAAGTTAAAATTTGCTAAGGAGTGTGTAACAACTCACCTGATGAATCAACTAGCCCCAAAAATGGATGGCACTTAAAGTACGACCTATACCTGACCATCAGGGCAAAGGCCAAGCCCCAATGAGTTAGAGGGTGCTAAAAAGCCACCTTAACGGTGGACAAGCCACATGGGCTTTCTTAGAGCTCAATTTCCATCAAATGAAGGGTAAAATCCTTTGTAGATGACTTAAATATGCGATGGAGTATTATAAGTTGTAGAGTGGCCTTGTTGCCATGATCCATTGAGATTCAACCCTTTGTCACTTTGATTCTTCCCTCCCCTCCTCTACATCCATCGAAGCACTGTCATTTCATTTTTTTACATTGTATCCCTTTGGGTTAGGACAAATAGTGCTCTCTGTTGCAACCGATTAGCTCGGGTGGTGACATTCCTCTTTCTAGTGTCCAAGTAAACAATAATTGAATGCCCTTGGTATTTGTTACAAGGATGAGCTCACCCTCAGCGTGGGCACTTACCTTTAACTCCTCTTGGCCTTACACACTGGCCTTTGGTATGGAGGGGTCGTTGCCTCAAACACCATCATCGGATGCTGGCCCTTTAATGCAAAGGGATGTTACCTTGGACACCATTACCAGATGTCAACACTTGGTGCGAGCACTTACCCTAACCACCATCCACGTAAGCGGGCCCTTGGCATAGATTGTTATCTCGGACACTTCTTTGGTAGATGTTAGCACTTGATATAGGTTGTTGCCTTAAACACCCCTCTAGTATATGCTAGCACTTGGTTTGTCATGTGTACCACGACCCTTCCAGCTAAGGAACTTGTCTGCCCTTTGATTGCCATCGACACCAAATGACGCTCAGTACATGTGTCACCCACTCTGATCTTCAACCAAACTCCATATGACCTTGGATAGGGAATTGACTCTATCTGCCTAAGTCAGCCTATAAAACTCAAGTGCTTAGCATAATTCTAGCTTGTCAAACATTGTCTTGTAGTACCAAGCCTTCTAAAAACCCATAAATCTTATTCAAACCATAATTGTGTTCAGGCATGATTGCACCTAGGTCCAACCATACACCTATGCCTCGATCATCAGTGCCCGAACCTGGGTTTGACTATGTCATCGTACATAGCTCACTAGCATCTGCACCTAGGCTTGACTCAATTCTATCAAACCTGAACACTGTACCTGAGAGTTTTGAGTCTTGATCATTGCCCATACCATTATTTTGGGCTAGTTCCCTGTGACCTGGGCTTCCAGTAGGCCTCAAAGCTTGGTCCCTTTAGGCTTTTGGACCTTGTTCTGCTAGAAGCCCTAGGCGTGGACCTGTTTGTAGACTATGACATATACACATACCTCGACCACCATCAGGATATGTTGGCCCTTGGTCTCAGCACATGCTTCAACCATCATCGTCACATGCTAGCCTTTTGTGCGGGTAGTTCCCTCGAACACCATTGGCACATATTGGGCCACACACCACGCACAGGTATCTTAGGCCTGAGCTGTGCACCATGCATACCATGAACAGGTAATGGGTGAGTTTAAACACATCTTCATATTTCTGTCATGCTAATGCCATTTTTATGGCTTGTAAATTCATATAAGCACTTACCAACACTTACACTTAGGAGTGGCTCAATTTTGTTGAACATGAACACTGTGCCTGAGCCTTTTGAGTCCTAATCACTAAACATACCACTGTTCTAGGCTAATTTCCCATGACCTGGGCCTCTAGTAGGCTTCAAGTCCTGATCCTCTTAGCTATCAAACCCTATCTCGTTAGAACCCCTAGGCTTGAATTCAGCTTATAGTCTATGACACATGCATATGCCTCGACCACCATCGAGACATGTTGGCCATTGGTCTCAACACATGCTTCAACCACCACCAGTAAATGCTGGCCCTTTGTGCAAGCAGTTCATTTGAACACCATTGCCATGTGCTAGGCCATACATCATACACGAGTATCTTGAGCCTAGGTCGCGCACCATGTGCACCACAATCGAGTGATCAGTGGGTTCAAGCACATCTTTATATTTTTGGCATGCCAATGCCATTTTTTATGGGTTGTAAATTCATATAATGGTCCCTTAAGCCTTCATACAAAGTTTATGGCAAGATGACTCATTTTTTATTTTTTATGATTTTAAAAATTTTTTATGATTCAAGATTTTTTAAAATTCTTTTAGAAGAAGTTTTGGCCACAAATTTGGTAGACATGATCCTTGCATTTTTTTAGCATCGACAAAAAATTCAGCTAAAAAATCAAAATGTAAAAGATTTTATGGCCATTTGAGAAAAAACACCCATATTTCAAACATTTGAACGGTTATTAGCTACAAACCTATGAAAGCTCTTATGCTCTTTAAAAGGGTGTGAGTTGTTAAGGCTCCTTAAGGGATAAGGGGCCAATATAAGGGCTAATGAGCAACACCCATCACACATCATGTGTATACACCCCTCAGCCCTTCACCTTCAATCATCGGAACCTCCCATGCCATCGGTCACATTCTCCGATGATGCTTCAACGATGGTGTCCCAGGCAAAAAAATACGGCACTAGCACATGCCCAAGCCTAGCATGTGCACCATGGTCTAAAATTGAAATTTGGCCAGGGCTTCAACCATCAACGGCTTATGTTGACACATGGTGCAGGCATATGCCTTGACCATTATCGGCACAAGCTAGCTTTTGGTATTACCACTTGCCTTGACCACCATTGATACAAGTTGATCCTTGTATGGGCACTTGCCTCGACTACCATCGGCACATATTAGACCACTATCGGCATAAGCTGGTCTACTTGCCCTGATCATTATGACATATGCTGGCCTGTGGTATGACATATGTTTTAATTAGCATTAGCAAAATCTAAACTTGATACAGGTACATGTCTCGATCAGCATTGGCAGAAGATGGCATTTAGTGGGGGTAGTACCTCAAACATCATCAACATATGTTAGGCTTTGGTGTGGGCACATGCCTTAACCACCATTGACACCAGTAGACCCTCGGTACAGGATATGCTTGCTTCAAAAAAGTGTTCCCATTTTAGACACTTTAATGTCTATTACTAGCATATCTATAAAATCTTTCATTCTTTTTAGAGGGTGGTTGTTCAAGCCTCTCTTTCCCCTTATGGGGGAAGTAGGTGTGCATGATGGACCTACCATTGTGTACATCCATGATAACATTCCTAGAGCAAAATCTAGGCTGTGCATGCCTTCCAGTCATTTTATCTAGCGACTGATTGCTCTGATGACCTATAGGCACCATGGCCATGATAGATTGGCATGCATGTGGCTCAAGCCCATGTCTGCAACTGATACTACCCTAATCCCAAACCAAGTCCCTAAATCAAGCAATAGCTCTATGGGATAGTGCAACCAAAAGTAGCGATCATGTGCTTGGCCTGGCCAAGTCTCTTAGGTATTTAACAATCTTATGGTCTTTTCTTGTCAACCATAAATATGCCTTAGCTTGGCCAAGCTGTGCATGCAGCCGATGCTAGTTAAGACCTTAGGAACAAGTCCTTGAATTGGGTAATATCCTTTTAGGGTGGTGACAGTGAAGTTTACATGTGCAGTCTTAGCCAGAACAAGCATTGGTGTTGTCATGCCAATGTTGCCTATTGGATGGCAGGATTAGGCTCGTGGCCCTTACTTGTGTTTTTCCCATGCCAAGCGACTATGGCATGGCCTCATACATCATTTCCTCCGTTTACTTGTTGAGTAATCTATCAGGTGCAATGTGGACTGATGTGTGTAGATGTTGTCACTTGTACGTAATAGGCATATGAATGGTGCTATAATTGTGCATGTTGGTAGGCTCCGTGCTTGATGCATTGAATTAATTGACTCATCATCCTTTTTAATCTCCCTCATGTGGTCATCATACCTTAGAGGCACAATCAAAATCCTGTGCTGCATACATAAATCGATGGAAACTAAATGTCTTGCCATCTTTCATCCATCTTATGTCCTTAGGGGTTATGGGTTAGACCTCATTCATGCCCCGTGCCCTAAGTGTACCACTTAAACTTTCGTGGCTATATTGGTGCATAGGTGTTTGATTGTGCTCTCAGATGCAGAACATTTTATGGGTACGGGCTCTTGGCCCTTGTTCATTTGATGCCATACATTTCACTTGCTCAACACTTATACTTCGTGTTGGCTCTTTCCATCACTTAGCTGGCACATTGAGGCCCATGTAGTGCCAATGTCTTGAAAGAATGCTACATGGTTGATCTTACCAGTAGTCATGTGCTTGTTTCAAAAAATTAAGCCATGCATGTATAGGTATGAACTAATTTAAGTTGTGAAACTACGAATAGCTCATTAAATTATTTATAGTTTGTTTAATGGTATTTACTACTCGAATAACTATAGTAATTCTAGAGCTAATACGTGCAACAAATTTTAACTTCTAGAATGGATGCATTTATTAGATAAAAGGTCAATACGGGCTTTTCTCGTTGCTCTGATGATGCATAATAACTTGAGGGATCATATGGCCTTTGTGCCAGCAACACATTCAAATTTCTACCCAATCAACTTTCGATGGTAGGATAGTGGCCTACTATGGTGGTGAAAGGTGATGGAGAATTAGGGTTCGATTCAAGGGAGGGAGCCTAAAAAATGGCTACCACATCCAAAGAAGGCACCAGGCGCACAAATTACCTAATCTTGACATAGGAAGGTTATGACAATAAATAACAATACCAAGCTTTATAAGTTTGGTAATTAGGATGAGTATAATCTAAATCCCTTAACAAGGATCCATTAGAGGGCAAGTCTGGTGCCAATAGCTATAGTAATTCTAGCTCCAATTGTGTGTATTTAAGTTATTGCAGTTAAAAAGCTCCATGAGGTGTTGTTTGCAAGTTAGTTTGTTTAGGACTACAACCCTAATCAGGTGGTAAATTCCATCAATGGCTGAATACGGGTGAGATATAGGTAAAAAATAATTACCTTGAAGGAAAAATGAAAAGGACTTTGAAAAGAGAGTCAAAGAGTGCTTGACATTGTTAGGAAGAAAGTGGATGGGGGCTGATGATATGCCTCGATCAGATGTGGAACGATAAGAGCCAGTCCATCGATTGACTCGAGGTGTAGATTAACATAGGTCATGGTAGTAGCCCAAGTTTGAGCTTTTAATATGCCCATAAAGACATCATCATCATGATTGTGGAATGCAACACACATCATCTAGGTATACCCTAGCATTGACGTACGGGCTTCTATCTGGCTTGTCTTGAAACACGGACTAAGAAGTTTAACATGTATGCAAGTCAATAGGCTAGAAAACACATAAAGAACAAGGAAGCTGATTGTCGAGATCCTTCACGAGTGCTCCACCAATTGACCTTGATCTTCTGAGAAGGGTTTGAGTGAAAGCATGCTTGTTGGAACCCAAAAGATGGTGAACTATGCCTGAGTAGGGAAAAGCCATAGGAAATTTTGGTGAAAGCCTGTAGCGATGCTTATGTTCAAATCATTTGTCTGACTTAGGTATAGGGATGAAAGGCCAATCAAACCATCTAGTAGCTGGTTCCCTTTGAAGTTTCCCTTAGGATAGTTAAAGCCCTTAGCAAGTTGTATTAAGTAAAGCCAATGATTAAAGGCATCAGGGGCACAATGCCCTCAACCTATTCTCAAACTTTAAATAGGTAGGATGGCACGACTACTTTTTTAAGCCATGCCTAAAAGGGCTCTAAAAGGGCCATTTCTGGTAAGCAAAACTGGTGATACGGGATGAACCAATAGCCAAGTTATAGTGCCTAACTGTAGGCTAACCTAGAACCCATAAAGGGTGTTGGTCAATTAAGATAGCAAGATGATGGTCATGAAAGTCAAAATTCATTAAGGAGTGTGTAACAACTCATTTGTTGAATCAACTAGCCCCAAAAATAGATGGTGCTTAAGTGTGTGACCTATACTTAGTCATTGAGGCAAGGGCTAGTCCTCAATAAGTATGAGGGTATGGCAGTCACCATAAAATCTAAGGCATAAGCCTAGATAGAGTGGCCATCATTGTAGATTTTGATGGTAGTAGCAAATATTCAAATAAGAACTTTGAAGGCTGAAAAAGGGAAAGGTTCCATGTGAATGGCACTTGCACATGGATTAGTTGATCCTAAGAGATGGGGGAAACCCATCTGATAGTGGGTCTAGTGCGAGCTTCAAAAGAAAATCAGGTTAAAATTCTTGAATTGAAATTCAATGGCTGATAATAATGCAAAAGAGTCCAAAGATGTCAATGAAAGCCTTCAAAAAGAGTTATCTTTTTTATTTAATGGCTTGCCCACCTTGAAAATAGCTCTGTTGAAGGTAGGGTCCAGTGGCTAAAAAAGCTCCGTACGTCATGTGGTGTCTAGTGCACCTTTAGCTACCCTAAAAAATTTGGAGAATTGAGTGCCATTCATGCTCTTTTGAATTCTAGTACGAATGCAAACTATGAAAGCATAGCTATTGATCCTTTAGACCTTTGAAATTTGATGCTAGAGGTGTTTAAAAAGTTATGACAGGGATAACTGGCATATGGCAGCTAAGTGTTCATAACAATGTTGCTTTTTGATCCTTCGATGTCAACTTTTCCTATAATTATGAAGTAAAATTCACTAAGTGTTGGATTGTTCAGCCATTAATAGAGAACATGAGTTAGGTTTAGATCATCATGAGACAGGTTAGTTTTACCCTACTGATGGCAACATCATAATAGTAATTCAACTTAGTACGAAAAGAATCATTGATTCTCATAATTGATCATAGCGCTTGGTTGAAAAGCTAGTGACGTGAAGCTACCATGCATTGGATTATGACTGAATGCCTCTAAGTTAGAATTCGGGCTAGAAGTGACGCACAAGCCCATTGCCCGATTGTTGACCCATAGTAGAGGCCCATGGTCCCTAAGTGTACGAGTCATAGATGCAACCCCAGCAGTTGACAAGTCGCATGGGCTTTCTCGGAGCTCAATTCCTAATGAATGGCAGGTAGAATCCTTTATAGACTACTTAAATGTGTGACAAGGTATTGTAAGTGGTAGAGTGACCTTGCTACCATGATCCACTAAGATTCAGCCCTTTGTCACTTTGATTCTCCCTCCCTTCTTCACACCTGTTGAAGCCCTCTCACTTCATTTTTTTTACACCACACCCCATTGGGGTTGGGGATGAATGGTGTTCTATATTGCAATTGATTTGTCTAGGCAATGATATCCCTCCTTCGAGTGTCTAAGTAAATGACAACCAAATGCCTTCAGTATTCATTACAAGAATGGGCTTACCTTCACTGTCGGCACTTACCTCAAACTCTTTTTACCCTGACATGCTAGCCTTTAGTGCAGGCAAGTTGTTACCTCGAACACCATGGCTAGATGCTAGCCCATTGTTGCCTTGGACACTATTAGTGAATGCTGGCCCTTTAGTGCAGGCTTGATGTTACCTCAGACACCATTGCCAGAAGCTAGCACCTAGTGCAGGCACTTGCCTTGACCACCGTTCATGCTAGTTGGCCTTTGGTGTGGGTTGTTACCTCAGACACCTTTTTGGCATATAGCCATACTTGGTGTGGGTTGTTGCCTCAAGCACCTCTTTGGTAAATGCTGGCACTTGGTGCGGCATGTGTACCATGACCTTCCCACCCAAGGCAATTGTATGCCCCTCAATCGCCACTGGCACCAAATGATGCTTGATGTTTTATTGGCTCTAATCTTAAGCTAAACTCTGTGTGGCATTGGATAGGGAATTGACTCTACATACCTAAGTCAATGTACAAAAATCAAGTGCTTAACATAATTCTAGTTTTTCAAAAATTATGCTATAGTATCGGGCCTTTTAGAAGCCCACAAATCTGATATGAATTAGGACTCTATTTAGGCATATCGGTACTTGGGTCTTAGCATGCAACTGTGTCTCGATCATCAGTGCTTGCACTTAGGTCTAATTGTGTCCTTGTGTCACGCCCTGGGCGGGCGCATCAGGTACATCGGTGCACCAACACGTGAGCTAGAGGTTGAGGCCCGCACACCAGGAGCACTGGTGGGTATTTGCACGTAAGGCCTAGGAGACAAGGCCAGAACACCCGCCCAGCTTGTAGGCCAGCCCGTGAGGCCAAGACCTGGCCAGCAGGCTGCCCGCACCACATTCAGAGGGGCCTAAGGTGGGAGATACGCAATTAAATCTTCTGAAAGCTTGCAGGATTAGTAGGAGCCTCATGGCAGATTTGGTTGATCCTAGAATTCAAGAGTTAGAATCTTGATTGATTGTAATCTTTGTAATCCCTTGATTTTAGCCTTTATTCTAGGGATATTGCCATTAAGTGTAGCTGGAGCCTCAACTATAAATAGAGGGTTGCTTCACCCTCATTTGTACACCGTCAAACACTTCTGTTTCAGTGAATACAAAGCATATTTTCAGCATTCTGCCTTGTTATCTTGTTTCTCTTTAACTTGCGTAATCAGCCCTTTCTATTATTCTAGTGCCCACACGCTTATGTTTTAGGCTGACTTAAGCATAAAGGAGAAGATTTCAAGCCTAAGGCTGCACGGATTCTGAGTCTAAGGTCGGAGCCCGTGACACTTACGTATTGCTCACCAGCACCTACACTTGGACCTGACTCAATTTTGCCAAACTTGAACACTATGCCTAAAACTTTGGAGTCTTGATCACTGCCCATACCATTGTTTTAGGCTAGTTCCCCATGACTTGGGCCTTTAGGAGGCCTCAAGGCCTTATCTCTCTAGCTCAATTCTATCAAACCTAAACACTGTGCCTAAGACTCTGAAGTCTTTATCACTATTTATACCATTGTATTGGGTTAGTTCCCTTTGACCTAGGCCTCCAGTAAGCCTTAAAGCCTGATCCCCCTAGTTGTCGGACCTTGTCCTATTAGAATCCCCAAACGTGGACCAACTTACGGACTGTGCCACATACATATGCCTCGACCACCATCGGGACGTGTTAGCCCTTGGTCTTGGTACATGCTTCAATCATCAATGGCATATGTTGGCCCTTTGTGTGGGCAGTTTCCATGAACATCATTGGCATATATTGGGTCATGCATCATACGTAAGTATCCTAGACTCGAGTCACCCACCATGTGTACCATGATCAGCAGTGGGTGGGTTTAAGCGTACATCCACGGTAATGTTCTTGGAGTAAAATCTAGGCCATACATGCTTTCTAGCTATTTTATCTAGTGACTGGTTGCTTCGGTGACCTGCAAGCACCTATGGCCTTGATCAGTTGGCGTGCATGATGCTACCTCAGACCTTAGATCAAGTCTTTAAATCAGGTAATAGCTCCATGGAGTGGTGCAAGCAGAAGCTACGATCGCGGGCTTGAACTGGCCAAGTTTGTCGGGTATTTGGTAATCTCATAGTCCCTTCTCATCAACCATAAAATGTCTTACCCTAGCCAAGCCTATGCATGTAGCCGATGTTGCCCAAGACCCCAAGAACAAGTCCCTGAATCAGCAACATCCCCTTAGGGTAGTGATAGTGGAGTTTATGTGTGCGATTCCAGCTAGACCAAGCATTAAGGGTGTCATATCGTTGTTGCCTATTGGATGGTAGGGGCAATCTCGTGGCCCTTACTTGTGTTTTTCCTATGCCAAACGGTTATGGCTTGGCTTCATTCGTTGTTTCCTCCACTAGCTCATCGAGTAATCGATCGAATGCATTATGGATCGGTGTGTGTGGATGCTGCCACTTGTATATAATAGGCATATGAGTGATGCTATGGTCGCATGTGTTGGTAGGCTCTATGCTTGATGCATGGAACTATTAACCTATTATCCTTTCCAATCTCACCTTTATATGGTCATCGTACCTTAAAAATACAATCGAGATCTTTGTTGCATACCTAAATTGATGGAAACCAGATGTCTTGTCACCCTAATCCATCTTATGTCCTTAGGGGCTACAAGTCAAACCTTAATTATGCCCTGTGTACTAAGTGTGCCACTCAAACCTTCGTGGCCACATTGTTACATCAATGTTCGATTGTGCTTTTAGATGTAGAACATTTTGTGGGTACGGGCACTCGACCCTTGTTCATCCAATGCCATACATTTCATGTGCTTGACATTTGTGCTCCATGTTGGCTCTTTTCGTCGTTCGATTGGTGCAGTGAGGCCCACGCGATGCCAATGTCCCGAAGGAATGCTACCTGGTTGATCCTACTAGTAGTCATATGTTTGTCTAAAAGATTAAGCCATATATGTGTAAGTATGAACTAATTCAGACTGTGAAACTGTGAAACTGTGAATGGCTCATTAAATCAGTTATAGTTTGTTTGATGGTATCTATTACTCGGATAAACATAGTAATTCTAGTGCCAATATGTGCAACAAACTTGACTTCTAGAAAGGATGCATTTATTGGATAAAAGGTTGATGCGAGCTTTTATCGTTGCTCTGAGGATTTATGATAACTCGACAGATCACACGACCTTTGTGTTGACAATGCATAATTCAAATTTCTACCCTATCAACTTTCGATGGTAGGATAGTGGCCTACTATGGTGGTGATGGGTGACAGAGAATTAAGGTTTGATTCTAGAGAGAGAGCTCGAGAAATAGTTACCACATCCAAAAAAGGCAGTAGGTGTGCAAATTACCCAATCCTGACATGGGGAGTTAGTGCCAATAAATAACAATACTGAGCTTTATGAGTTTGGTAATTGAAATAAGTACAATCTAAATCCCTTAACGATAATCCATTGAAGGGCAAGTCTGGTGCCAGTAGCCATAATAATTCTAGCTCTAATAGCGTATATTTAAGTTGTTGTAGTTAAAAAGCTCATAGTTAGAACTAGAGTTGGATCGTCCGATTTACCTCACGGTGAGTACCTGTCTACTCATCCTTATTGTCGATGATGCACTCCTTGCCTTAACTGGTCGGGTCATTCCTTCGGTACTATTACTTTGAAAAAATTAAAGTGCTCAAAGCAAGTCTATGCTTGTATACATTAGCATGGGTAACATCATAGTATTTCAGTCCTATTATGTCGGCCTTTGGGATCAGAGTAATGATTAACAGAGACAGTCAGGGGCATTCATATTTCATAGTTAAAGGTAAAATTCTTGGTTTTGTGAAAAAGGAACAACTATGACAGCATTTGCTAGGGATGTTTTCATTAATCAAGAATGGAAGTTGAAAGCTTGAAGATGATCAAATATCATCCTCGTATCAACCATAAACGATACTGACCAAGGATCGATGGATGTTACTTTTAGGACTCTACTGGCACCTTATGCAAAATCAAAGTTTTTAGGTTTTGAGGGGAGTATGGTTACAAGGCTAAAACTAAAAGGAATTGACGGAAGGGCACCACCAAGAGTGGAGTTTGTGGCTTAATTTAACTCAATACAAAGAAACATACCAGGTCCAGACATAGTATGGATTGATAGACTGAGAGCTTTTTCTTGATTCTATAGGTGGTGGTGCATGGTCATTTTTGGTTGATAAAGCGATTTGTTTGGTTAATTCAGTTAATGAAAGAGACCTAAGCCTGCTAACTAGCTATACGGAGGTAATCCTTTGTGGCTAGCATTTTAGAGGGACTATGGCCACTTAAGCTAAGGAAGTTTGAGGTAATAATGGGTCTATGACGTCTTTAGATGTTTTAGGCTGCACATGTGCTACACTGATGTATTCAACGAGTTTATAGCTTTGGCTGATAGGCCTGTGTAATATTTGAAATTTCATCATGATGGGGATAGATCATTGCAATTATTGGTTTTCAATGAGGAATTCCTAGTAAGTGCGAGTCATCAGCTCGTATTGACTACATCCTTACCCTTTGTACACACTGCTCGTCGCTTCTACCAATTGAATGGTTTATTGAAGTTTTTGGATCATGGTAGCATAGACAGTTTGCTACCCATGACATTGCAAGAAGTCCACTAAACCTTATCATTTAGAGGAAGAAGTCGTAACAAGGTTTCTGCAGGTGAACCGATGGAAGGATCATTGTTGAAACCCGCTCAACGAATGACCTTCAAATGCGTTAATGAAATGCTGAAGAGACGAGGGTGCCTCCATGCCTTGAGCATTTTTTGACCCTGAGTGGGCACAATGATCGTTTTATTCTGCCTCTTAGGTAGGTGAAACAATCGATGTCATTACCTACAGCTGAATAAAAAACCCTTAGCATAAATCATGCCAAGAAACTAGAATGAAAAAGAACATATGCGCCATCGCCATCCCATTCGTGATACATTCGTGGGTGGCATCGCAACTCATTTTGTTGTGAAAAACCCAAATTACTTTCAACAATAGATATCTCGGCTCTTGCATCGATGAAGAATGTAGTGAAATGTGATACTTGGTGTAAATTGCAAAATCCTATGAACCATTGAGTCTTTAAATGCAAGTTACACCCTAAGCCATTAGGTTGAAGGCATGCCTACCTAGGTGTCATGCATCATCGACCCCCAAACCCCCACCATTAGGCTTCGGGTGAGGGGTGGCACAAGATGGCCTTTTGTGATCTTGTCAGTCATGGTTAGCCCAAAAGCAAGTCCCCAACAATGATAGCGTTGTGACCATTGGTGGTAAAGCTCCCAACATGCCTCATCTTTGGTGACATATGCTTATTGTCCATCCAGACCCCATCGGACCCCTTGGATCACTCTATCAATACTCACATCATGACCTCAGGTCAGGTGAGATTACCCGTTGAGTTTAAACATATTAACGAGTGGAGGAAAATAAACTTATCATGATTCCCCTAGTAACGATTAGTGAACTGAAAAGAGCCTAGCTTGAAAATTAGATGCCCTAACCATTCGAATTGTAATATGGAGAAGCATCCTTAGTAGCAAACAAGGCTCAATCCCTTGAAAAAGGGTGTTAGATAGGGTAAAAGCCTCATTATGCCTATACTTTTTCACACCATGAAGTGCTATCTACGAGTCAGGTTTATTGGGAATATAGCCCCAATAGGGCATTAAATTCTATCCAAGGCTAAATATAGGATAAAAATCGATAGTAAACAAGTCCTCAAGGGAAAGATGAAGAGGATTTTGAAAAGAGAGTCAAAAGAGCTTGAAATTGTTGGGAAGAAAGAGGATAGGGGCTGATGATGCGCCTTGGTCTGATATGGAACAATGAGAGCCGGTTTGTTAATCGACTCGAGGTATAAACCGATGTGGGTCACGATAGTGACCTAATCCTGGGCTTTCGATATGCTCATGGAGACATTATTGCCATGATCATGGAATACAGCACACACAGTCTTGGCAAACTCTGGCATCAACTTGTGGGTTCCCCATCCAACTTGTCTTAAAACATGGACTAAGGAATCTGACATGTGTGCGAGTTAATAGGCTAGAAAACCCATAAGGCATAAGACATTAATTGATGGGATCCCTCTTAGGTGCACCATCAATTAACCTTGATCTTTTGAGAAGGGTTTGAGTGTGAGCATACTTGTTGAGACCCAAAAGATGGTGAACTATGCCCAAGTGGGGCGAAGCTAAAGGAAACTTTGGTGAAGGCTTGCAACAATAATGACATGCAAATTGTTCATTTGACTTAGGTATAGGGGCGAAAGACTAATCGAATTGCCTAGTAGCTGGTTCCCTTCAAAGTTTCCCTCAGGATAACTAGAGTCCTTAGCAAGTTCTATCGAGTAAAGCCAATGATTAGAGGCATTATGCATGCAATGCCTTCTACCTATTCTCCAACTTTAAATAGGTAGGACAGTGTGGCTACTTCATTGAGCCACGCCACAGAATTGAGAGCTCTAAGTGGATAATTTTTGATAAGCAAAATTGGTGATACGAGATAAACTGAAAGCCAGGTTACAGTGCCCAACTATACGCTAAACTAAAACCCACAAAGGGTGTTGGTCAATTAAGATAGCGGGATGGTAGTCATGGAAGTCAAAACCCTAAACCTGCTGAATCAACTAGCTCTAAAAATGGATGGCACTTAAGCGCATGACCTATACCTGATCATCAGGGCAAAGGCTAGGCCCCGATGAGTAGAAAGGCATGACGGTTGTCGTAAAACCTAAGGCACAAGCCTAGATGAAATAGCCATCAATGCAGATCTTGGTGGTAGTAGCAAATATTCAAATAAGAACTTTGAAGGTAAAAAAAAAAAGGTTCCATGTGAATGACACTTGCACATGGGTTACTCGATCCTAAGAGATGGGAAAAGTTCATCTGTTAGCATATTTGACACGAACTTCGAAAGGGAATTAGGTTAAAATTCTTGAATTAGGATGTGATAGCTGATGATAATGTTAGGGAGTCTAAAAACGTTGGTGGGGGCCTCAGGAAGAGTTATCTTTTTTGTTTAACAACCTACCCACCATAAAACCAACTCAACCAAAGATAGGGTCCAGTGGCTAGAAGAACATAACATGTCACATGGTGTCCTATGCACCCCCGGTGGCCCTTAAAAATTAGAAAGATCGAGTGTCATTCACCTTTGGTGATACTCATAATTGCATCAGGTCTCCAAGGTGAGCAGCCTTTAATCAATGGAACAATATAGGCAAGAGAAATTGACAAAATGGATCCGTAACCTCAAGAAAAGGATTGGCTTTGAGAGCTAGGCATGAAGGTCCTAGTTTCGAACCCATCATTTGCTAGTACACTACTTTAGTTGCTCTCACCATGATAGTGGGTCACTGCATGCTGATTTAAGGATGGACTAGGAATGGCTCCCTCGGGGGCCTTTTCGAGTAACAAATAGTTGTCTCAAAACTAGTATGGACAAGGGGAATTTGACTATTTAATTAAAATGAAGCATTACAATGGTCCTTGCAGATGCATATGCAATGTCATTTTTGCCTAGTGCTCTGAATGTCAAAGTGAAGAAATTCAACCAAGCGTGACTAAATGATAGGAGTAACTATGACTCTCTTAAGGTAGCCAAATGCCTCGTCATCCAATCAGTGATATGCATGAATGGATTAACAAGATTCCCACTGTCCCTATCTGCTATCTAGTGAAACCACAACTAAGGGAATGGGCTTAACAGAATCAGTGGGAAAAGGAGACCCTATTGAGATTGACTCTAGTCCGACTTTGTGAAATGACTTGAGAGGTGTAGGATAAGTGGAAGCCCTCAGGCAAAATTGAAATACCACTACTTTTAATGTTATTTTACTTATTCCATGAATTAGAGGCAAGGCACAACCACTTTTTTTAAACTCAAAGCCGGCCTTGGTTAGTCAATCCAAGCAAAAATTATTGTTAGGCAGGAACTTTGGTTGGGGTTGCACATCTATTAAAAGATAACCCACCAATAGGGAACATGAGCTGGGTTTAAACCGTCATGCAATAGGTTAGTTTTACCCTATTGATGGCAATGTCGCAATAGTAATTCAACCTAGTGCGAGAGGAACCATTGATTCGCACAATTTATCATCGCACTTGGTTGAAAAACTAGTGAAGTGAAGTTATCGTGTGCTGGATTATGATTAAACACCTTTAAGTCAAAATTTAGGTTGGAAGTGATGCATGCACCCGTCATCCAATTACTGACCTACAATAGGGGCACATGGCCCTCAAGGGCACATGTTATAGGTACAGCCATAATGAGGGACAAGCCGCATGAGCCTCCTTAAAGCTTAATTCCCATCGAGTGATGGGTATAATCCTTTGCAGACAACTTAAATATGCCACAAGTTAATATATGTTATAGAGTGGCCTTGCTGCCATGATCCACTGAGATTCAGCCCTTTGTCACTTTGATTCGACCTTACCCCTCCACACCCACTGAAGCCCTCTCACTTTATTTTTTTACATCGCATCCCTCTAAAGTTAGGGATGAATGGTGTTCTTCATTACAACTGATTCACCCAAGTGATGACATCCCCCTTTGAGTGTCCAAGTAAATGATAATCGAATGCCCTTGGTATTCATTATAGGGATAGGCTTGCCTTCGGTACGAGAACTAGCCTCGAACCCCTTTGCCCTCACACGTTGGTGCCTAGTACGGACAGTTTGTTACCTTGAACACCATTGTTAGACGCTGGCTAATTATTACCTTAAACACCATCAACAGATGTTGGCCCCTTGGTGTGGGTAAGATGTTACCCCAGACGTTATCACCAAATGCCAGCACTTGTCTCGACCACCATCTGTGCAAGCAGACCTTTGGCGTAGGTTGTTGCTTTGGACACCTCTTTGGCAGATGCAGGCACTTGGTGCAGGTTGTTGCCTTGGACACCCCTTTGGTAGATGCTGGCAGTTAGTTTGGCATTTGCAACGTGACCCTCCCACCCAGGCACTTGTCTACCCCTTGATCACCATTGGCACCAAACGACGTTCGGTGTATGTGTCACTGGCTTCGGTCTTAAGCTACTTCATGCAGTCTTGGATAGAGAATTGACTCTGCCTACCTAAGTCAACCTATAAAACTCAAGTGCTTAGCTAGCTTATCAAACATTGTCCTATAGTACCAAGCTTTTGAGAAGCCCACAAATTTGATCTAAACCACGACTGTGTTTAGGTATGCCCGCACCTGGGTCTGACCATACGCTTCTACCTCGATCATATGTACTCACACCTAGGTCTGGCTGTGTCTCTGTGCATCATTCACCAGCACCAACACTTAGGCCTAGCTCAATTCTACCGAACTTGAACATTGTGCCTGAGACTTTGGAGTCTTGATCACTGCCCTTACCATTGTTTTGAGCTAGTTCCCTATGACCTAGGCCTCTAGTAGGCCTCAAAGGCCTGGTCCCTAAGCTGTCAAACCTTATTTTGCTAGAACCCCCAAAAAAGGACTAGCTTGTGATCATGACACATATGTCACGCCCTAGGCGGGCGCGCCAGGCACATCAAGAGCACCAACATGTGAGCTAGAGGTTGAGGCCCGCACACCAGGTGCGTTGGCGGGTATTTGCTCGCAAGGCCTAAGAGACAAGGCCAGAATGCCCGCCCAACTTGCAGGCCAGCCCATGAGGCCAAGGCCTGGCTTTCAGGCTACCCGCACCACATCCAAAAGGGCCCAAGGTGAGAGATACGTAAGTGAACATTCTAGAAGCTTGCAGGATCAGCAGGAGCCTCCTGGCAGATTTGGTTGACCCTAGAAATCAGAAGTTAGAATCTTGATTGATTGTAATCTTTGTAATCCCTTGATTTTAGCCTTTATTCTAAGGATATTGCCATTAAGTGTAGTTGAAGCCTCAACTATAAATAGAGGGCTGCTCCACCCTCATTTGTACACCATCAAACACTTCTGTTTCAGTGAATACAGAGCATATTTCCAGCATTCTACCTTGTTATCCTATTTCTCTTTAACTTGCGTAATCAGCCCTTCTCATTGTTTTAGTGCCCGCATGCTTGTGTTTTAGGCTAACTTAGGCATAAAGAAGGAGATTCCAAGCTTAAGGTCGTACGGATTCTGAGTCTAAAGTCAAAGCCCGTGACAGTTGGTAATCAGAGTAAGTTTGGTTCTACATGTTTGTGTTGTGCAAGATAGATCGTGATTGAGGAGATGGCATCCCAAAGTGACATTGCTAGCCAAACAACCAGAGGCCCAGGAGCAGGGACGTGGAAGAGGCAGGAAAGCTAGTTCAAGAGATATATGATCTATCATGGATGGTAGGCTGGCCAAGGTGGAGGTGACCATGGGTGACATGAGGGAGAAGCTTGAGGAAGTAGAGACTCACATTGCATCGCTAGACTTAATGGGGAGGAGATCCAAGGTAAGCTACAAGCTGCTCTCAACAAAGGCATGGATGTGATCACCCAAAGGAATGAGGCCTTGGAGGTTGAAGTGCTGACCTTGCACGATGGCATGGAAGCTATACGCCAACGGATGGAGGAGCTTGCCAGTGAGCTCGTTGCTTGTAAGACTGCCATTGGGAATGGCATGTTTGCTGGAGTGTCCAAGTCCAGGATGGATGTCCCTAAGCCTAAGGAGTTCAAGGGAACTAGGGCAGCCAAGGAAGTAGACAACTATCTATGGGGTATGGAGTAGTATTTCTAGGCCATGGGCATGTAGGACGAGACAATAAAGGTAAGCATCGCTGTTATGTATCTCACTGATGTAGCCTTATTATAGTGGAGGCGCAGGTGTGATGATGTTAGGCATGGGAGCGCCAAGATTGGAACCTGGGCAGAGTTTCAAAAAGAGGTCAGAGAGCAATTTTACCTGGAGTATACCGATGATAAAGCACGGACAAAGTTACGCAGGCTAAGCCAGTAAGGGGACATAAGGGAGTATGTCTAAAAATTCTCTAAACTGATGCTACAGATCACAGATCTCAGATCTAGGCAGGAATGATGCTTTATTTGCTTTCATGGATGGACTGAAGCCGTGGGTGAAGCATGAGCTACAACGGAGGGGAGTTCATGACTTAGCTAAGGCCATGACTACTGCTGAGTCCTTGATAGAGTTTAAGCCTCTGAACAAGTTCGAGTCTTCCAAGCCCAAGGGTAAGGGCAGGGATGATAGGGATTAGAAGAAGTAGTCCAAGAGGAAGGACCATGACCAGGAGTCCAAGGATGGGGACTGAGATCGTTCAACCAAGGATGGTGAGAGGAAGCCACCAGCAAGGTAAGTAGAAAGCAAAGGGGGACTGAGAGCCACTAGCATGCTACCTATGTGGAATGAGCCACATAGCGCGTAATTACCCACAAAAGGGCAAGCTGGCTGCTGTAGACAAGGAGTTTGATGAGGAGCCAAACTCAGGGGCAGCAAATATTAGGTCATTAGTGCTCAATGCTGTCCAGAGTAAGGGGAGCCGCAAGCCAAAAGGCTTGATGTTTGTGGATCTAATGGTTGCGGGTCAAAAGGTGAGCACACTGGTGGACATAGGTGCCTCACATCTTTTTATTTTAGGTGATGGAGCCTAGAAGCTCAAACTAAATGTGCAGAAAGGGACTAGTACCCTTAAAACGGTGAACTCCAATGAAGTTTTAGCGATTAGAGTAGCACGGGGAGTGGAGTTGCAGCTTGGAGACTGGAAAGGCAAGGAGACCATAGAGGTAATACCCCTTGACGAGTTGGATTTCCTTGTTTAGATTAATGCCCTCATTGTGCCTTTTACCAATTGTATTTGCATCTTGGATGCATGGTGCCAATGCCTAGTACCATTGAGGAGAGGGTCTGGAGTTGGGTCGCGGGTGGTGTCAGCCATCCAATTTGCCAAGGTGGTTAGTAGAGAAGAAGACACCTTCTTGGTAGCCCTGAAGTATGAAGAGCCAAGGGAGAAGGAGACTGAGTCACCCTTGGAGCTGCTAAAGGTGCTGAAGACCTTTAGTGATGTGATGCCCATAAAGCTGCCTAACCAACTACCACCTAAGAGAGAAGTAGACCATAAAATCGAGCTAGTGTCTGAGGCCAAGCCACTAGCTAGAGCCCTTTACCAAATGTCCCCACCAGAGTTGGAAGGACATCCAGTTACGTTCGAGAGTAGGAAGCTAAACGAGACTGAGTGCAACTATACGGTCCAAGAGAAAGAGATGACTGCAGTGGTGCACTGCTTGCGCACTTGGCATCATTACCTATTGGGGTCGAGGTTCATGGTTAGGATGGACAATTTGGCGACCAACTACTTTCAGACGTAGAAGAAGCTGTCCCCCAAGCAGGTGAGATGGCAAGATTTTCTTACGAAATTTGATTTTCAGATGGAGTACAAGCCAGGACGGATGAACCTGGTGGCAGACACCTTAAGCAGGAAGGCTGAGGATGGGCAAAGTTAAAGCGTACACCATTGGGAGCAAAGGCCTCATATGAGAAGGAGGTCCACAGCATCATAGTTGACTAAAAGGTGAAACGAAAGAACTACCAACCAAGACAAGAGTACTTGGTGCACTGAAAGGGACTTTCAGATAGTGAGGTGAGCTAGGAACCAGTAAAGGACTTATGGCAATTTGGGGACCAGATTAGGCAGTACCATACAGAAGACGTAACGAGGGCATTGCGTAATCAGGTGAGGGAGAATGTCACGTCTTGGACGAGCACACCAGGCACATTAGGTGCACCAGCACGTGAGCCAGAGGTTGAGGTCCGCACACCAGGCGCACTGGCGGGTATTTACGTGCAATGCCTAGGAGATAAGGCCAGAATGCCCACCCAGCTTGTAGGCCAGCCCATTAGGCCAAGGCCTAGCTTTCAGGCTGCCTACACCACATTCATAGGGGCCCAAGGTGGGAGATACACAAGTGAACATTCTGAAAGCTTGCAGGATCAGCAGGAGCCTCCTGGTAGATTTGGTTGACCCTAGAAATCATGAGTTAGAATCTTGATTGATTGTAATATTTGTAATCCCTTGATTTTAGCCTTTATTCTAGAGATATTGCCCTTAAGTGTAGCTAGAGCCTCAACTATAAATAGAAGGTTGTTCCACTCTCATTTGTACACCGTCAAACACTTCTATTTCAGTGAATACAGAGCATATTTCTAGTATTCTACCTTGTTATCTTATTTCTCTTTAACTTACGTAATCAGCCCTTCTTATTGTTCTAGTGCCCACACGCTTGTGTTTTAGGCTGACTTAGGCATAAAAGAAGAGATTCCAAGCCTAAGGCCGTACGGATTCTGAGTTTAAAGTCAGAGCCCTTGACACATACACATGTCTCGACCATCATCGGGACATGTTAGCCATTAGGCTCGATACATGCTCAATCATTATTTGCACATGCTAGCCTTTTGTGTGGGTAGTTCCCTCAAACACCATTGGCACAAGCTGGGCCACATACCATATGCAGGTATCCTAGGTCTGGGCTATGCACCATGCACATCACATTTGGGTAGTGGGTGGGTTTAGGCACATTTTCATATTTATACCATTATAATGCCATTTTTATGGCTTGTAAATTCATACAAGTGCTCACTAGCACCCGCACTTGGGTCTGGCTCAATTCTACCGAACATGACACCATGTCTAGCCTCTTATGTTTCAATCATAGCCCATACCACTATTCTGAGCTAGTTCCCCATGACCTAGGCCTCCTATAGGCCTTAAGGCCTAATTCCCCTAGCTTTGTACCCTGTCTTGCTAGAACCCTTAGACGTGGACCAATGTACAGATTATGATGCATGCACATGCTTTGACCACTATTGGGACATGTTGATCCTTGGTCTCGGTACTTACTTCGACCATTATCAGTACATACTAGCCTTTTATGTGGGTAGTTCCCTTGAACATCATCAACACATGCTGAAGTGCACACCAGGCACAGGTATCTTAGGCCTGGGCCATGAACCATGTGTACCACGACTGGGTAGTAAGTGGGTTTAGGTACGTCTTTATATTTTTATCGTGCCAATGCCATTTTTATGGCTTATAAATTCATATAAGGGCTCACCATCACCTGCACCTAGGCCTAGCTCAATTTTGTTAAACATGAACACCGTGCTTAAGCCTCTTGAGTCTCGATTACAACCTATACCACAGTTTCGGGTTAGTTCACCATAACCTAGGCCTCCAGTAAGCCTCTAGGCCTAGTGTTCCTGGTTATCAGACCCAGTCCTATTGGAACCATTGGGTATGGACCAACTTGTGGACCATGACACATGCACATGCCTTGACCACTATTGAGACATGTTGGCCCTTGGTCTCAACACATGCTTCGACCACCATCGATACATGTTGGCCCATTGTGTGGGTAGTTCCTTCGAATGCCATCAACTATGCTGAGGCACACACCACACACAAGTATCTTGGGTCTAAGTCGTGGCCTATAAGCACCGCAACTGGACAGTAGAAGGGTTCAAGCACATCATCATATTTTTACCATGCCAATGCCATTTTTATCACATGTAAATTCATATAAGCGCTCACCATTGCCCACACTTGAGCCTATCTCAATTTTGCTGAACATGAACACCATGCTTGAGCCACTTGAGTCTTGATCACTGCCTATATCACTATTCTGGGCTAGTTCCCTATGACTTGGGCATCCAGTAGGCCTCAAGGCTTTGTCCCCCTTGCTGTTGCACCTTTGCTTGCCAGAACCCTTAAGCTTATACCAACTTATAGTCTGTGACACATGTACATGCCTCAACCACCATCAGTTGGCATATGCTTCAACCATCATTGACATATGCCAGCCCTTTGTGTAGGCAGTTCCCTTGAACACCATCAGTACCTGTTAGGGTATGCACCATGTATGGTTATTTGGACTTAGGCAATGCACCATGTGCACTATGATCAGGCAGTTCATATTTTTGCTATGCCAATGCCATTTTTATGGCTTGTAAATTCATATAAGCACTCACCAGCACCTGCACCTGCACCTAGGCTTATCTCAATTCTACTAAACATGAACACCGTGCTTGAGCTTTTTGAGTCCTAATCGCTACTCATACCATTGTTCTAAAATAGTTTTCAATTAGTTGGGCCTTTAGTAGGCCTTAAGGCCTTATCCCCCTGGCTGTTGGACCCTATCCAAATAGAACCTTTAGGTTTAGACCAACTTACGATACATGACACATGCACATGCCTCGAGCACCATCAGGACATGTTGGCCTTTAATCTTAACACATGCTTTCACCATCATCAGCACATGCTGGCCTTTATGCAGGCAGTTCCTTCAAACACCATTGGCATATGCTAGGCTACGCACCATGCATGGGTATCTTGAACCCAGGCCATACTCTATGTGCACCATGACCAGGCAGTTGGTGGGTTTAGGCACATTTTCATATTTTTGCCACGCCAATACCATTTTTATGGCATGTAAATTCATATAATGGTTCCTTAATCCTTCATTTAAAGTTTCATGGCAAGATGACTCATTTTCTTTATTCATGATTTTTCAAATTTTTTATGGTTTGAGATTTTTTAATAGTTTTTAAAAGTTTTGGCCCTAAATTTGGTACACATGTCCTTTTATATTTTTAGCATCCATAAAAAAATTCAGCTTAAAATTCGATGTGTAGAAAATTTTGTGGCCATTTAAAAAAAATGTCCTATTTCAATCACTTAAATGGCTATTGGCTGTGAACCTATAGTAGTTCTTATGCTCTTTAAAGGGGTGTGAGTTGTTGAGGTTTCTTGGGGGATAAGAGGCTAATATAAGGGCCAAGGCCATACACCATGTGCACCACGGCTAGGCAGTTGGTGGGTTCAGGCACATTTTCATATTTTTGCCATGCCAATGCCATTTTTATGGCATGTAAATTCATATAATGGTTCCTTAATCCTTCATTTAAAGTTTCATGGCAAGATGACTCATTTTTTTATTCATGATTTTTCAAATTTTTTATGGTTTGAGATTTTTTAATAGTTTTTAAAAGTTTTGGCCCTAAATTTGGTACACATGTCCTTTTATATTTTTAGCATCCATAAAAAAATTCAGCTTAAAATTCGATGTGTAGAAAATTTTGTGACCATTTAAAAAAAATGTCCTATTTCAATCACTTAAATGGCTATTGGCTGTGAACCTATAGTAGTTCTTATGCTCTTTAAAGGGGTGTGAGTTGTTGAGGTTTCCTTGGGGGATAAGAGGCTAATATAAGGGCCAAGGCCATACACCATGTGCACCACGGCTAGGCAGTTGGTGGGTTCAGGCACATTTTCATATTTTTGCCACGCCAATGCCATTTTTATGGCATGTAAATTCATATAATGGTCCCTTAAGCCTTCATTTAAAGTTTCATGGCAAGATGACTCATTTTCTTTATTCATGATTTTTCAAATTTTTTATGGTTTGAGTTTTTTAATAATTTTTAAAAGTTGTGGCCCCAAATTTGGTACACATATCCTTTTATATTTTTAGCATCCATAAAAAAATTCAGCTTAAAATTCGATGTGTAAAAAATTTTGTGGCCATTTAAAAAAAGTGTCCATTTCAATCACTTGAATGGCTATTGGCTGTGAACCTATAAAAGTTCTTATGCTCTTTAAGGGGGTGTGAGTTGTTGAGGTTTCTTGGGGGATAAGAGGCTAATATAAGGGCCAATGCCATACACCATGTGCACCACGGCCAGCCAGTTAGTGGGTTCAGGCACATTTTCATATTTTTGTCATGCAAATGCCATTTTTATGGCATGTAAATTCATATAATGGTCCCTTAAGCCTTCATTTAAAGTTTCATGGTAAGATGACTCGTTTTCTTTATTCATGATTTTTAAATTTTTATGGTTTAAGATTTTTTAATATTTTTTAAAAGTTTTGGCCCCAAATTTGGTACACATGTCCTTTTATATTTTTAGCATCCATAAAAAAATTCAGCTTAAAATTCAATGTGTAGAAAATTTTATGGCCATTTAAAAAAAGTGTCTCATTTCAATCACTTGAATGGCTATTGGCTGTGAACCTATAAAAGTTCTTATGCTCTTTAAAGGGGTGTGAGTTGTTGAGGTTTCTTAGGGGATAAGAGGCTAATATAAGGGCCAAAGCCATACACCATGTGCACCACGGCCAGGCAGTTAGTAGGTTCAGGCACATTTTCATATTTTTGCCACGCCAATGCCATTTTTATGGCATGTAAATTCATATAATGGTCCCTTAAGCCTTCATTTAAAGTTTCATGGCAAGATGACTCATTTGCTTTATTCATGATTTTTTAAATTTTTTATGGTTTGAGATTTTTTAATATTTTTTAAAAGTTTTGGCCCTAAATTTGGTACACATGTCCTTTTATATTTTTAGCATCCATAAAAAAATTCAGCTTAAAATTCAATGTCTAGAAAATTTTATGGCCATTTAAAAAAAGTGTCTCATTTCAATCACTTGAATGGCTATTGGCTGTGAACCTATAAAAGTTTTTATGCTCTTTAAGGGGGTGTGAGTTGTTCAGGTTTCTTGAGGGATAAAAGGCTAATAGAAGGGCCAATGACCAGCACTCATTGCGCATCATGTGCACACAACCTCGGGCCCCCCATTTCCAATCATCAAAACCCTCAATGCCATCGGTTAGGTTCTCCTACAATGCTCTGGTAATGGTGCCTCAAGAAAAAAATATGACACTAGCACATGCCCAAGCCTAGCATATGCATAATGGCCCCGTATCGAACTTTGGCTAAGGCCTCAACCATCAATGACCCATGTTGGTGCATGGTGAAAGCACATGCCTTGATCATCGTCGGCACAATGGCCTTTAGTACATGCACTTATCTCAACCACCATCGGCATAAGTTGGCCGTTGGTATAGGCACTTGCCTCGATCACCATCGGCACATGTTAGCCCTTGGTACGAGCATATGCCTTGATCACCGTTGGCACAATCTAGACCTAGTATAGGCACATGCTTCGATCAGCATCAGTAGAAGATAACCTTTGGTGTAGATAGTTGTCTGGAACACCATTGCCACATACTGGGCTTTGGTATGGGCACATGCCTCAACCAATATCAGCACCTATGGACCCTTGATGTGCGATATGCTTGTTTGAAAAAAGTGCCCTTGTTTTAGTTACTTTAATGTCTACTGCTAATATATCTTTAAAATCTCTCATGCTCTTTAGGGGGTGGTTATCTAAGCCCTCTTCTCCCCTTCCCGTAGAGGGTGTCAGCGTAAGTGATGGGCCTATCATTGTGTACATCCATGGCAATGTCCTTAGAGCAAAATCTAGGTTGTGCATGCCTTTGGTCATTTTGTCCAGTGACTGGTTGCTTCGATGACCCATAAGCACCTATGGCCTCCATTAGTTGGCATGCATGCGAAAAAGGGCTCTGTTTACTGAGCTCAAGCCCGTACCTATGGTTGATGCTGTCTTAGACCTCTGACCAAGTCTTTAAATTGGGCAACTGCTCCATGAGATGGTGCAAGTAAAAGCTGTGGTCATAAGCTTGGCTTGGCTAAGTCTCTCAAGTATTTGGTAGTCTCATAAACCTTTCTTATTGACCATAAAAATGCCTTGGCCTAGCTAAACCTATGCATGCAATCGATGCTACCCAAGACCCTAGGAACAAGTCATTGAATTGGGCAACATCCCCTTGGGGTGGTGATAGCAAAGTTTGTGTATACAATCTCAACTAGATGAAGTATTGGTGGTGTCATACCATTGTTGCCTATTAGATGGTAGGGGTAGTCTCATGGCCTTTGCTTGTGTTTTTACTGTGCCAAGTGGTTGTGGTGTGGCTTTGTTCATCATTTTTTTCACTTGCTCATCGAGTAATCGATCGGGTGTATTATGGACTGGTGTGCATAGATGCTACCATTTGTATGTAGTGGGCATATGAGTGGTGCTATGGTTGCATGTGTTGGCAGGTTTCATGCTCAATGCATCAAATTGTCAACCTATCATCCTCTTCAATCTCTCACCATGTGGTCATCACACCTTAGGGGGTAAATTGGGATCCTATGTTGCATACCTGCATCGATGGAAATCAGATGTTTTGCCATCCCACATCCATCTTGTGTCCTTAAAGACTATGGGTCAAACCTCAATCATGCCTTATGACCTAAGTGTGCAACCCAAATCTTTATGGTTGCATTAGTGCATTGGTGTTTGATGGTGCCTCCAGATGCGAAACATTTTATGGGTGCAAGCTCTTGGCCCTTGTTCATCCAATGCCATGCATTTCACATGTTCGACACTTATGCTCCATGTTGGCTCTCTCTACTACTCGATTGATGCATTGAGGCCCACGTTGTGCCAACGTCTCGAAGGAATACTACTTGGTTGATCCTGCTAGTAGTCATATGCTTGTCTTAAAGATTAAGCCATGTATGTGTAAGTATGAACTAATTCAGACTGTGAAACTATAAATGGCTTATTAAATTAATTGTAGTTTATTTGATGGTGTCTACTACTTGGGTAACCATAATAATTTTAGAGCTAATACATGCAACAAACCTTGACTTTTGGAAGGGATGCATTTATTAGATACAAGTCAATATAGGCTTTGTCGGTTGCTCTAATGATTCATGATAACTTGATGGATCGTATGACCTTTGTGTCGACAATGTATCATTCAAAATTTTACCCTATCAATTTTTGATGGTAAGATAGTGGCCTACGATGATGGTGATAGGTGATGGAGAAATAGGGTTCAATTCCAAAGAGAGAGCATGAGAAATGGCTACCACATCTAAGGAAGGTACCAACTTGTGCCGATGGTGGTTGAGGCAAGTGCCCATATCAAAGGCCAGCTTGTGCCAATGATGGTCGAGGCATATGCTCGTACCATGTACTAACATGTGCCGTTGATGGTCGAAGCCTTAATTGAAGTTTGATTCCAGGCCATAGTGCACATGCTGGGCTCAAGCATGTGCTAGTACCGTATTTTTTTGCTTGGGACACCATTGCCAAAGTATCATAAAAAAACCTGACCAGTGGCATTGAGGGTTCTGA
This sequence comes from Durio zibethinus, assembly GCF_002303985.1. The sequence goes on from NW_019167993.1 coordinate 16,238,045, forward strand.
CAATTAAGGGTGGAGGGCCGGAGGGTGTGCACACATGATGTGCGATGGGTGCTTGTCCTTGGCCCTTATATTGGCCTTCTATCCCCCAAGGAACCTTGACAACTCTTACCCCCTTAAAGAGTATAAAAGCTTTTACAGGTTCGCAGCCTATAGCCATTCAAGTGTTTGAAATGGGAACACTTTTTTCAAATGGTGACAAAATCTTTCACACTTTGATTTTTTAGCTAAATTTTTTATGAATGCTAAAAAAATACAAGGATCACGTATACCGAATTTGGGGCCAAAACTCTTTCTAAAAAATTTTTTTAAAAAATCTTGAATAGTAAAAAATTTTGAAAATCATGAAAAATAGAAAACAAGTAATCTTGCCATGAAACTTCACATGAAGGCTTAGGGGACCATTATATGAATTTACAAGCCATAAAATTGGCATTGGCATAGCAAAAATGTGAAGATGTGCTTAAACCCACCCACTACCTAGTCTTGATGTGTATAGTGCATGGCCTAGGCCCAGAACACCTATGTGTGGGTGCGACCTAACATGTGCCAATGGTATTCGTAGGAACTGCTTCACAAAGGGACAGCATGTTTCGATAGTGGTCGAAGCATGTGTTAAGACCAAAGGCCAACATGTCTCGATGGTGGTTAAGGCATGTGTATGTGTCACAGTCTATAAGTTGGTCCACGTCAAGTGGTTCTAACGGGATAAGGTCCGATTGCCAGGAGGAACAGGCCTAGGCCTTGAGGCCCAGGTTGTATGAAGCTAGCCTAAAATAGTGGTATGGGCAGTGATCAAGACTTAAGAGGTTAGGCATGATGTTCATGTTGGGTATAATTGAGTCAAGCCCAAGTAAGGGTGCTAGTGAGCGCTTATATGAATACAAGCTATAAAAATGGCATTGGCATGGCAGAAATATGAAGATGTGCTTGAACCTACCCACTGCCCGATCATGGTGCACATGGTGTATGGCTCAAGCCCAAAATACCTGTGTGTGGTGCATAACCTAGCATGTAAAGATGGTGTTTGAGGGAACTGCCAACCCAAAGGACCAACATTTTCTAATGGTGGTCGAAGCATGTGCCAAGACCAAGACCAAGGCCCAAAATGTCTTGTTGGTGGTTAAGGCATGTGCATGTATCACGGTTTGCAAGTTGGTCTATGCCCAAGGGTTCTAGTGAGATAAGGTCCAACAGCTAAGGAGACCAGGCCTTGAGGCCTATTAGAGGTGCAAGTCATGGGGAACTAGATTGGAATAGTGGTATGAGCAGTGATTAGGACTCAAGAGGCTTAGGCATAATGTTCATATTTGGCTAAATAAAGCTAGGCCCAAGTGCAAGCGCTAGTGAGCGCTTATATGAATTTGCAAGCCATAAAAATGGAATTGACATGATAAAAATATGAAGATATGCCTAAACCCTCTTATTACCCGATCATGGTGCGTGGCTCAGGCCCAAGATACCTATGCATGGTGCAAACCCAACATGTGCAGATGGTGTTCAAGGTAACTACTCGCACGAAAGGCCAAATGTGTCGATGGCAATCATAGCATGTGCCAAGACCAAAGGTCAATGTGTCCCAATGGCGGTCAAGGCATGTGCATGTATCATGGTCTGCAAGTTGGTCCATGCCTAGGGGTTCTAACAGGATAGGATCCAACAGCTAGGGGAATCAGGCCTTGAGGCCTACTAAAGACCTAGGTCAAGTGAAACCAACTCAAAATAGTGGTAAAGGTAGTGATCAAGACTCTAAAGGCTTTGGCATGGTATTCAAGTTTGGCAAAATTGAGCTAGGCCTAGGTACAGGTGCTAGTGAGCGCTTATACAAATTTAAAAGCCATAAAAATGGCATTGGCATGATAGAAATATGAAAATGTACTTGAACCCACCTATTGTCTGGTCGTGGTTTGCATGATGTGTGACTCAAGCTTAGGATACCCACACCTGGTGTGCATCGTAGCATATACCAAAGGTATTTAAGGGAACTGCCAACACAAAAGGCTAGCTTATGCTAATGGTGGTCGAAGCATATGTCAAGACCAAGGGCCAACATGTCCTGATAATGGTCGAGGCATGTGTATGTGTCACGATTTGCAAGTTGGTCTATGTCTAAAGGTTCTAGCAGGATAGGATTCAATAACTAGGGGAACCAGGCCTTGAAGCTTACCAGTGGCTCAGGTCATGGGGAGCTAGCCCGAAACAATAGTATAAGCAATGATCAAGACTCTAAAGTGTCAGGCATGGTGTTCAAGTTTAGCAGAATTAAGCCAAGCCCAAGTAAGAGCATTGGTAAGTGATGCACAGGCACATAATTAGACCCAAGTGTGAGCACTAATGATCAAGGTGCATGTGCATGGTTGACCAAGTGTGGGCATGCATGAACACAATCATGGTTTGAATCAAATTTATGGGCTTCTAAAAGGCCCGTATACAGGACAATGTTTGACAAGCTGGAATTATGCTGAGCACTTGAGTTTTATTGGCTGACTTAAGTAAATGGAGTAAATTCCCTGTCTAAGGCCACACAGAGTTTAGGGTTTAAAATCGAATCTGGTGACACATGTACCAAGCATCATTTAGTGCCAATGGTGATCGAGAGGCAGACAAGTGCCTTAGGTGAAAGGGTCATGGTATACATGCCACACCAAGTGCCAACATCTAGCAAAAAGGTGTTTGATGCAACAACCTGCACTAAATGCCACATCTACTAAAGAGGTGTTTGAAGTAGCAACCAATGCCAAGGGCCTATTTGCACAGACGGTGGTCAAGGTAAGTGCTCAGACCAAGTGCTCGCATTTAGTGATGGTGTCTGAGGCAACATCCCTCCCATAATAACAAACGAGCATCTAGTGATGGTGTCTGAGGTAATAACCTACTCGTACCAAGGGCCAACATGTAAGGGCAATAAGAGTTTGAGGTAAGTGCTCATACCAAGGGTGAGCCCATCCCTCTAATAATATCGAGGGCATTTGATTACAATTTACTTGGATGCTTGAAGAAGGGATGTCATTGCTCGGGTGAATCGGTTGCAATGGAAAACACCATTTATCCCCAACCCTAGAGGGGTGTAGTGTAAATAAATGAAGTAAGAGTGCTTCGATGGGTGTGAGAGGGATGAATCGAAGTGATAAAAGGCTAAATCTTAGTGGATCATGGTAGCAAGCCCACTCTACCATTTACAATACCCCGTCGTATATTTAAGTCATTTGTAAAGAACTCTAGGTGTTGCTTGGTGAGAATTAAGCTTTATGAAGGCCCACACAGCTTATCTGCCACTGGGATTGCACTTACGACACGTGCCTTTAGGGGCCATAGGCCTTACCTACAGGTCGACAATCGAGAGTCGAACGAGTGCATTACTTTTAGCCCTGATTTTGACTTAGAGGTGTTTAGTCATAATCTAGCATATGGTAACTTCGCACCATTGGTTTTTCAACCAAGCGTGATGACCAATTATGCGAATCAACAATTCCTCTCGTACTAGGTTAAATTACTATTGCGATGCTGCCATCAGTCGAGTAAAACTAACCTGTCTCATGATAGTCTAAACCCAGCTTATGTTCCCTATTGATGGGTGAACAATCCAACACTTGGTGAATTCTGCTTCACAATGATAGGAAAAGCCAACATTGAATGATTAAAAAGCAATATTGCTATGAACGCTTGGCTACCATAAGCCAGATATCCTTGTGGTAACTTTTCTAACACCTTTAGCTTCAATTTTTGAAGGCCTAAAGGATCGATAGGCCATGCTTTTATGGTTCATATTCGTATCAAAAATCAGAATCAAACGAGCTTTTAACCTTTTATTCCATACAAGATTTTTATTCTCATTAAGCTCATCTTAGGACATTTGTATTATCTTTTAACAAATGTGTCACCCCAGCCTAACTGACAATGTCTTCCACTTAGATCAACTGATCAAGGTTGACTTTGAGTCTAAAAGAAAGGGTTGTGCCCTGCCTTTGATTCACAGAATAAGTAAAATAATGTTAAAAGTAGTGGTATTTCAATTTCACCCGAGGGCTCCCACTTATCCTACACCTTTCAAGTCATTTCACAAAGTCATACTAGAGTCAAGCTCAACAGGGTCTTTTTTTCCCACTGATTCAACGAAGCCCATTCCATTGGCTGTGGTTTTGCTAGATAGTAGATAGGGACAGTAGGAATCTCATTAATTTATTCATGCACATCACTAATTAAATGATGAGGCATTTGGCTACCTTAAGAGAGTCGTAGTTACCCCTGTCATTTACTCATGCTTAGCTAAATTTCTTCACTTTGACATTTAGAACATTGGACAGAAATCACATTGTGTGAGCATCCACAAAGACCATCACAATGCTTTATTTTAATTAAATAGTCAAATTCCCCTTGTTCGTACTAGTTCTGAGTTGACTGTTCATTACTTGAGAAAGGCTCTCAAAAGAGCCATTCCCTATCCATCTCTTAACCAGCACGTGACAACTTACTTTTGCCATGGGAGTAGCTCGAGTAGAGCACTGGCAATCAACAAATTTAAGACTGGGCCCCTCATACCCAGCCCTCGGAGCTAATCTTTTTCCTGAGGTTATGGATCCATTTTGTCGACTTCCCTTACCTATATTATTCTATCGACCAGAGGCTATTCACTTTAGAGGCCTGATGTGATTATAAGTATGATTGAGTATAGATGGCACTCGATCCTCTAGATTTTCAAGGGCCACTAGAGGCACACTAGACACCATGTGATGTACGATACTTTTTAGACCACTGGACCCTACCTCTGGCTGTGCCATTTCTGGGGTGGGTAGGCCATTGAACAGAAAAGATAACTCTTCTTGAGGCTTCCACCAACGTTTCTAGACTCTCTAACATTGTTATAAACTATCATGATCCAATTCAAGAATTTTAACCTGATTCTCTTTTGAAGCTTAAGTTGAATGCACTGTCAAACGGGTTTCCCCCGTTTCTTAAGTTCAAGTAACCCATGTGCAATTGCCATTCACATGGAACCTTTCCTTTCTTCGACCTTCAAAGTTTTCATTTGAATATTTGCTACTACCACCAAGATCTACATTGATGGCCACTTTGCTCGGGCTTGTGCCCTGAGTTTTATGGAAACCATTGTGCCCTCCTACTCATTAAGGCCTAGCCCTTGCCCCGATAGTTGGTATAGGTTGCACACTTATGTGCCATCCATTTTTTAGGCTAGTTGATTCGGCAAGTGAATTATTATACACTTTTTAGCGAATTTTGACTTCTATGACCACCATTATGCTATCTTAATTGACAACATCCATTGCAGGTTCTAGGTTAACGCATAATTAAGCATCATAACCATTCTTTCTGTTCATCCCGCATCGTAAGTTTTGCTCAATGAAGTAGCCATACCATCCTACCTTTTTAAAGTTTGAGAATAGGTTAAGGGCATTACCTTACTGATGCCTCTAATCATTGGCTTTACCTAATAGAACTCGCTAAGGGCTCTAGCTATCTTGAGGGAAACTTTAAAGGGAACCAACTACTAGATGGTTCGATTAGTCTTTCACACCTACACCCAAGTCAGATGAACTATTTGCACATTAATATCATTGTGGGCCTCCACCAGAGTTTTTCTGGCTTTGCCTTGCTTAGGACTAGTTCACCATCTTTTGGGTCCCAACAGGCATGCTCACACTCGAACCCTTCTTAGAAGATTAAGGTTAGTCGATGGTGCACTTGAGAGGGATCTTGCCAATCAGCTTTCTTGCACTTTATGAGTTAACTAGCCCATTGACTCGCACACATGTTAGACTATTTGTTTCACATTTCAAAATGGGCTGGATGGGGAGCTTGTAGGCTAACACCGGGAGGACACCGTGCTGAGGCATGTTAAAATGGCGTGTGCTACATTCTACGATCGCAATGACAATGTCTTTGTACGTATATTGAAAGCTTGGGCTTGGGACTCTGCCATGACCTGTGTCAATCCATGCCCTGTGCTGATCAATGAACTAGCTCTCATCATTCCAAATCTGATTGAAATGCATCATGAGCCCCTATCTACTTCTCTTCTAACAATTTCAAGCACTCTTTGACTCTCTTTCCAAAGTCCTTTTCATCTATCCGTCACGGTACATGTTTGCTATTGTTCTTTTGCCCGTATTTAGCCATGGACAGAATTTACTACCCGACTAGGGCAGAACAAAATGACCATCGTACCCGTCTAAGGTCAAAAAGGGCTCAAGGCATAAAGGCACACTAGGCCCTTTGGTGTTTCATTAACGCATTCATAGGTCACTTGTTGAGTGGGTTTCGATAATGATCCTTCCGTAGGTTCACCTATAGAAACCTTGTTATGACTTCTCCTTCCTCTAAATGATAAGGTTCAGTAGACTTCTCATAATGTCATGGGCAGTGAATCATCCACGTCACCATATTCCAAACATTTCACTAAACCATTCAATTGGTAGAAGTAACAAGTAGTGTGTACAAATGGAAAAGATGTAGTCAATGTGAGTTGATTACTCATGTTTACTAGGAATTCCTTGTTGAAGACCAACAATTGCAATGATCTATCCCTATCATGATGTAATTTCAAAGATTACTCAGGCCTATCGACCAAGGCTATAAACTCATTGAATACATCAGTGTAATGTGTGTGTGGCCTAGAATATCTAAGGGCATTATAGACCTGTTATTACCTCAAGCTTCCTTGGCCTAAGTGACTATAGTCCCTCTAAAAAGCTAGCCATGAAAGATCACCTCCACATAGCTAGTTAGCAAGCTAAGGTCTCATTCGTTAATGAAATTAACTAGACAAATCGTGTCACCAACTAAGAACTACCATACACCACCACCTATAGAATCAAGAAAGAGCTTTTCGGTCTATCAATCCTTACTATATTTGGACCTGGTAAGTTTCCCTGTGTTGAGTCAAATTAAGCCGCAAGCTCTACTCCTGGTGGTGCCCTTCCATCAATTCCTTTAAGTTTAAGCCTTATGACCATGCTCTCCCCAAAACCCAAAAACTTTGATTTCTCATAAGGTACCGATAGAGTCCTAAAAGTAACATTTGTTGATCTTTGATTGGTATCATTTATAATTGAGACTAAGACTGTATCTGATCATTTTTTAGTCTCTAACTTTCATTCTTGATTAACGAAAATGTCCTTGACAAATGCTTTTGCAATTGTTTATCTTTCATAAATCTAAGAATTTCACCTCTAACTATGAAATACGAATGCCCCCAAACTTATAGAGTCGAGTATTATTATTTATTGTCACTATCTCTTCATGTCAGGATTGGATAATTTACACACCTGCTACCTTCCTTGGATGTGGTAGCAGTTTCTCAGGCTCTCTTTCCAGAATCGAACCCTAATTCTTCATCACCCTCACCACTATAGTAGGCCTCTATCTTACCATTGAAAGTTGATAAGGTAGAAATTTGTATGATGCGTAACCGATAAAAAGGCTATATATTTTATCGAGTTATCATGAATCATCAAAGCAACGAGCAAAGCTCGTGTCAACCTTTTATCTAATAAATGCATCCCTTCAAAAAGTTAGGGTATATTGCACGTATTAGCTCTAGAATTACTATAATTATCTGAGTAGTAGATACCATCAAACAAACTATAACTGATTTAATGAGCCATTCACAATTTCACAGTTTGAATTAGTTCATACTTACACATGTATAGTTTAATCTTTGAGACAAGCATATGACTACTGGCAGGATCAATTAGGTAGGATGTTGGCACCTTGTGAGCCTCAATGCACCGATCGAGTGGTAAAGAGAGCCAACACAAAGCATAAGTGACATACATGTCGAGCACATGAAATGCATAGCATCGGATGGATAAAAGGCTGAGAAGCCACACCCATAAAACATTCTACATCCAAAAGCATGATCGAACATCGGTGCACCAATGAAGCCATGGAGGTTTAGGTGGCACACTTGGACACAGGGCATGATTAAGGTCTGACCCGTAGCCCTTAAGGACACAAGACGAATGAAGGATAGCAAGACATCTAGTTTTCATCAATTTAGATATGCAGCATAGGATCTCAATTATACCCTTAAGGTACAATGACCACATGGGGTGAGATTAAATAGGATGACGGGTCAATCGTTTAATGCATCGAGCATGGAGCCAACCAACACATGCAACCATAGCACCACTTATATGCCAATTGCATACAAGTGATAGCATCCACACATATTAGTCAATAATGCACCTGATTGATTACTTGACAAATGAACAGAGGGAATGATGTACAAGGCCATGCCACAACTACTTGGCATGGGAAAAACATAAGCAAGGGCCACGAGAAAACCCCTTCCATCAACAAGCAACAATGGCATGATACCACCAATGCTTGGTTTGGCCAAGACCATACACGTAAACTCTACTATCACCACCCTAAGAGGACATTGCCTGATTCAAGGACTTGTTCCTAGGGTCTTAGACAGCATTAACTATATGCATAAGCTTGCCTAGGCCAAGGCATTTTTGTGCTCAATGAGAAGGGACTACGAGACTACTAAATACTCGATAGACTTGGCCAGGCCAAGAAAGTAACTGCAGTTTCTACTTGCACCACCCCATAGATTCATTACTCGATTCAAGGACTTGGTTTGGGGTGAGGCAGCATTAGCCATAGGCACGAGCTTAAGCTTGACACAGCTAAGCCCCTTTTCTATATGCATACCAATCATCAAGGCCATGGGTGTCTATAGGTCTCTGAAGTAACCAATCACTGGATAAAATGGCTAGAAAGCATGTACGGCTTGGATTTTGCTCTAGGGACATTGTCATGGATGTACGTAATGATAGGCCCATCATGCACAGCTACTCCCTCTGTGGAGGGAGAGAAGGGGCTCGGACAACCAATCATTAAAGAGCATGAGAGATTTTATAGATATGCTAGCAGTAGACATTAAAATGTATGAAATGGGGATATTTTTTTCAAACAAGCATATCCTACACTGAGGGTAAGCAAGTGCCGATGATGGTCAAAGCATATGCCAGCACCAAGGCCTAGCATGTATCGATGGTATTCAAGGCAACTACCCACACCAAAGGCCATCTTTTGTCAATGCTAATCAAGGCATGTACTCACACCAGATCTAGATTGTGCCAATGCTGATTGAGGTATGTGCTTACACCAAAGGCAGCATATGTTAATAGTGGTCACGACAAGTGCCGATACTAATGGCAAGCATGTGCCGATGATGGTCTAGCATGTGCTCATACCAAGAGCCAACTTATGCCGATGGTGGTTGTGGCAAGTGCCCATACTAAAAGCCAGCTTGTGCCGATAATGGTCGAGACATGTGCCTGCACCATGCATCAACATGTGTCATTAATAGTGTACATGCTAGGCTTAAGCATGTGCTGGTGTCGTATTTTTTTGCCTGGGGCATCATCACCAGAGCATCATCGGAGAACCTAACTAGCGATATTGGGGGTTCCGACGATTGGAGGTGAAGGTCGAAGGCTATGCCCACATGATGTGCAATGGGTGTTGGTCTTTGGCCCTTATATTGGCCCTCTATCCCTCAAGGAACCTCAATAACTCACATCCCCTTAAAGAGCATAAGAGCTTTTACAGGTTTACAACTAGTAGCCATTCAAGTATTTAAAATAGGGATGCTTTTTTTAAATGACTACAAAATCTTTTACACTTTGATTTTTTGGCAAAATTTTTTTTTGGATGCTAAAAATATACAAGGATCACGTATACCAAATTTGGGGCCAAAACTCTTTCTAAAAGAATTTTAAAAAATCTCAAACTATAAAAAATTTTAAAAATCATGAAAAATAAAAAACAAGTCATCTTGCTATGAAACTTCACATGAAGGCTTAAGGGACCATTTTACGAATTTACAAGCCATAAAAATGGTATTGGCATGGTAGAAATATGAAGATGTGCTAGAACCCACCTACTGTTCGATCGTGGTGTACATAATGTACGGCTTGGGCTCATGATACCTATGCGTGATGCATGACCCAACATATGTTGATAGTGTTTGAGGGAACTGCCCTCACAAAGGGCTAGCATGTGCCAATAGTGGTCGAAGTAAGTGCTGAGACCAAGGGCCAACATGTCTTGATGGTGGTCAAGGCATTACATGTGTCAGAGGTTCTAGTGGGATAGGGTTCGATAGCTAGGAAAAATTTGGCCTTGAGACCTACTGAGTTCTAGGTTACGGGGAACTCACCTAAAATAGTGATATGGGTAATGATCGAGACTTAAGAGGCTCAGGCACGGTGTTCATGTTCTGCAGAATTGAACCAAGCCTAGGTGCGAACATTGGTGAGCACTTATATGAATTTATGGGCCATAAAAATGGCATTGGCATGGTAAAAATATGGAGATGTGCCCGAACCTACCCACTACCCGATCGTGGTGCACATGATGTGTAGCCTGAGCCTAGCATACTTGTACGTGATGTGTGACCCAGTATGTGCTGATGGTGTTTGAGGGAACCGCCTGCATAAATGGCTAGTATGTGTCGATGACGGTTAAAACATGTGTCAAGACCAAGGGCCAACATGTCTCGATGGTGGTCGAGGCATATGTATATGTTACAATCGGTAAGATGATCCATGCTCAGGGGTTCTAGCGAGATAAGGTTTGACAGCCAAAAAGACCAAGCCTTGAAGCCTATTGGAGGCCCAAGTCACGGGGAACTAGCCTAAAATAGTGGTATAGGCAGTGATCGGGACTTAAAAGGTTCAAGCAGGGTGTTCATATTTGGCAAAATTGATCCTAGTCGAGGTATAGATAGTAGTGAGTGCTTATATGAATTTGTAAGCAATAAAAATGGCATTAAGATGGCAGAAATATGAAGATGTGCCTAAACCCATCTACTATCTGGTCATGGTGCACATGTGCACAACTCTGACCTAAAAAGGGCTCAGCTATAAATAGAGAGTTCCCCACTCTTATATAAAAAGGTCAGAGACTAGAACCATCGAGTAATAACATCCTTACTTTTGCCTTAAACCTTTTATTATTCTTTTGTTAGCCTTGCTTCAGGCACTTGCTATGCCATTTCATTTTCCAGCATACTGGATGGCCAAACCTCGCAATCTAGAGTGTCCATGTACCATTTCTTGTGATAGGCTGATCTGAAATACAAAAGCGTCCATTCTTGTATCCTAGAGTTACGTGAGCTTGGAGCTTGAGTCTCGACCTATAACACTAGCATTTACCAAAGAGGTGTCCAAGGCAACAACCCACACCAAATGCTTGCATCTATCAAAAAGCTGTATAAGGCAACAACCCATGTTAAGGGCTCACTCGCGTGGATGGTGGTCGAGATAAGCACCCGCACTAAGTGTTGACATCTGGCAACGGTGTTAGAGGTAACATTTAACCTGTAATAATGAGCCAGCATCTGACAATGGTGTCCGAGGCAACAACCTGCTCATACTAAAGGCCAGCGTGTAAAGGCAGGAAGAGTTTGAGGTAAATGCCCACGTCAAGGGTGCGTCCGTCCCTTAACAAATACTAAGGGCATTCAGTTGTCATTTACTTGGATGCTTGAAGGAGGGATGTCATCACGCAAGTGAATCAATTGCAATGGAAAGCACCATTCATCCCCAACCCTCAAGGGGTACAGTGTAAAAAAATGAAGTGAGAAGGCTTCGGTAGGTGTGGATGAGGGAGGGATGAATCGAAGTGACAAAGGGCTAAATCTCAGTAGATTGTGGTAGCAAGGCAACTTTGCCACATACAATACCCTGTCTCATATTTAAGTCATCTGTAAAAGATTTTAGCCATCGTTCAGTGGGAATTAAGCTTTAAAGAGGCTTGTGCGGCATGTCCACTGTAAGGGCTACACCTATGACATATGCCCTTAGGGGCCATGGGCCTCTACTGCAGATCAGCAATTAGACAATAGATGCATACTTCACTTCTAGCCCAAATTCTGACCTAGAGGCGTTTAGTGATAATTCAGCACATGGTAACTTCATGCCACTTGCTTTTCAACTAAGCACGATGACAAATTATGCGAATCAACGGTTTCTCTCATGCTAGGTTGAATTACTATTATGATGCTGCCATCAATTGGGTAAAACTAACCTATGTCACGATGGTCTAAACCTAACTCACGTTCTTATTGGTGGGTGAACAATCCAATGCTTGTTGAATTCTATTTCACAATGATAGAAATAGCCGACTTTGAAAGATCAAAAAGTAATGTCACTATGAACACTTGGCTGCAATAAGCCAATTATCCCTATGGTAACTTTTTTGACACCTTTAGCTTCAAATTCTAATGTTTCAAAAGATTATAAGCCATACTTTCACAATTCGTATTCATACTAAAATTCATAATCAAAAGAGCTTTTACCCTTTTGTTTCACATGAGATTTTTGTTCTTGTTGAGCTCATATTAGGATACCAGTGTTATTTTTTAACAAATGTACCACCATAGCCAAATTCCCCACCTGACAATATCTTTTACCTGGATCGACTGACTGAGACTAGCCTTGGGTCCAGAAAAAGGGTATTTAAATTTCACTGAAAGGCTCCCACTTATCTTACACCCCTTAAGTCATTTCACAAAGTCAGACTAAAGTTAAGCTCATCAGGGTCTTCTTTCCTTGCTGATTTTACCAAGCCTATTCCCTTGGCTGCGGTTTCATTGGATAGTAGACAAAGATAGTGGGAATCTCGTTAATCCCTTTATGCGTGTCACTAATTAGATGACGAGGTATTTAGCTACCTTAAGAGAGTCATAGTTACTCCCACCATTTACCCGCACTTGGTTGAATTTTTTCACTTTGACATTTAGAGCACTAGGCAAAAATCACATTGCGTGAGCATTCGCAGGGACCATCACAATGCTTTGTTTTAATTAAATAATTAATTTCCTTTTGTTTATACCAATTTTGAGTTGACTATTCATTACTCAAAGAAAGCTTGAAGGGAGTAGTTCCCAATCCATCTCTTGACCAACATGCGATGACCCACTCTTGATGTGGGAATAACTCAAGCAGTGCATTGATAGCTGATGGGTTCAGGATTAGGACCCCTGGTGCCTACATTGTTCCATCGACTAGAGGCTATTCACCTTAAAGACCTGATGTGGTTATGAGTATGATCAAGCACGAATGGCACTCGATCCTTTAAATTTTTAAAGGCTGTTGGGGGCACATTGGACACCACATAATGTGCGATGTCTTTAGACCGTTGGATCGTACTTTTGGCTAAGCCATTTCCAGGGTGGGTAGACCATTAAACAAAAAAGATAACTATTTTCTGAAGCCCCTGCTGACATCTTTGGACTCTCTAACATTGCCATTAGCTACCACATCTCAGTTCAAGAATTTTAACTCGATTCCCTTTTAAAGCTCACACCAAATACGTTGTCAGATGGGCTTTCTCCGTCTCTTAAGATTGACTAACCCATGTGCAAGTGCCATTCACATGGAACCTTTATTTGAATATTTGCTACTACCACCAAGATCTACATCGATGAACACTCCACTCGAGCATGCGCCCTAGGGTTTGTGACAACCGTCATAGCATTCTACTCATTGAGGCTCAACTTCTACCCTAACGATTGAGTATAGGTCATGTGCTTAGGTGCCATTCATTTTGAGGGCTAGTTATTTGGCAGGTGAGGTGTTACACACTCTTTAGTGGATTTTGGCTTTTATGACCACTATCTTACTATCTTAATTGACTAACTCCCTTTGTAGGTTTTAGGTTAGACAGCCATTGAGCACCGTAACTCAGCTTTTGGTTCATCCTACATCATCAGTTTTGCTTACTAAAAATGGCCCACTTAGAGCTTTTAATTCTGTGGCACAGCTCAATAAAGCAGCTACATTGTCCTACTTAGTTAAAGTTTGAGAATAGGTTGAGGGTATTACGCCTTCGATGCCTCTAATCATTAGCTTTACCTGATAGAACTCGTTAAGGGCTCTAGCTATCCTAAGGGAAACTTCAAAGGGAACCAGCTACTAGATGATTTGATTAGTCTTTAACCCCTATACCCAAGTCAGATGAGCAATTTACATGTCAGAATCACTATCAGGTCTCCACTAGAGTTTTCTTTAGCTTCACCCCATTCAACCATATTTCATTATCTTTTGGGTCTTGATGGCATGCTTACATTTGAACCTTTCTCAAAAGATCAAAATTGATTGATGGTGCACTTATGAGGGTCTTGCTAATCAGCTTTGTTATGTCTTATGGGTTTTTTAGCCTATTGACTCACACACATGTTAGACTCTTTGGTCCATGTTTCAAGACAAGTCGGATGGAGAACTTATAGGCAGACACCAAGAGTACGCTAGTGCTAGGGCATATCGAGATGATACATGCTGTATATCAAAAGATTAAGCTTAGGTCACCTCTATGACCTACGTCAGTCCATGGCCCGAGCCAATCAACAAACTAGCTCTTGCCATTCTATATGTAATCAAAGCATATCGTCGACCCTCATCTGCTTCACTCCTGATAATTTCAAGCATTTTTTGACTTTTTTTTCAAGGTCCTTTTCATTTTTCCTTTCACCATCAATGGCACAGGCTAGCATATGGTGTAGGCATATGCCTCGACCATTATCAACACCAGTTGGCCTTTGGTACAAGTACTTGCCTTAACCACTATCGACACGAGCTGACCTTAGGTACAAGCACTTATCTTGACCACTGTCGGCACATGTTAGCCCTTGATATGGGTACATGCCTTAATTAGCATTGAAAAAAGATGGCCCTTGGTGTAAGCAATTACCTCGAACATATCAGCACATGCTAGCCCTTAGTGTTCGCACTTGCCTCGAACACCATTAGTACATGCTGGGCCTTAAAGTGGGCACATGTCTTGACCACCATCAGCACCTGTAAACCCTTGGTGTGGGATATGCCTATTTGAAAAAGTGTCCCCATTTAAGACATTTTAATGTCTACTACTAGCATATCCGTAAAATCTCTCATGCTCTTTAAGAGGTGTTTATCTAGGGCCCTCTCTCCTTTCACACTAAGGGAGTAGATGTGTGTGATGGGCTCATCATTGTGTACAACTATGGTAATGTCCTTAAGTAAAATACAAGCTATGCATGCCTTTTGGCCATGCTATCTGGCGACTAGTTGCTCTAGTGTCGCAAGCACCCATGGCCTTGACCATAAGTGTGCATATCAAAAAGGGACTCGACTATGTTGAGGTCAAACCTGTACCTATACCTGTGGTTGATGCTACTCCAGACCCTAAACCAAGTCCTTAAATTAGTCAATAGCTCTATGGAGTGGTACAAGTAGAAGCTATGGTTGCAAGCTTGGTTAGGCCAAGTCTCTCAGGTATTTGGCAATCTCGTGGTCTCTTTTCATCAACCATAAAAATGCCTTTGCTTGGCCAAGCCTATGTATCAGGGGCTCCAGTCTTAAGCTAAACTCTATGTGGCCTTAAGCTAGGAATAAACTCTATATGCCTAAGTTAGCCTATGAATCTCAAGTGTACGAGCATAAAATGAACACTAAAAGGTAGAATATGAAGCTAAGAACATAAGAAAATAGTTGGAATGCATTTCTTAATGTTGAATGATACAAATGAGGATAGGGTGGCTCTCTATTTATGCTTGAGGCCCTAACACTAGTATGGAAGTTCCTAATATCAAGGGATTACATATTCAAATTCACAATACAAGATTATATCCCTGATCCTAAGGATTGACCAGTCTTTTTTTATTTTGGGCGTGTGCTATAACACATTTAGGGAACATTCTTGCACTTAGATGCTTCTAGATGCTTTTAGGTTAGCCTCACTCTCCTGGCCCTCTTGGGTGGAGGCAAGCATGTTTTGATCTTTGTCTTGGTGCGTGGGTAGGACTAACTGTCGAGAGAACGATCCTGATGCTTCTAACATGATTATTGCATGAACCCTCGATTCTGTCTATAGTACTCGAGCTTTGGCTGCTATACATAGTCCTTAGCTCTTGTGCACTCTTCTGGTGTGTGACATTCTTCCCCACCTAATCTTGTAACTCCCTCATTGCATCTTTTGTGTAGGATTGTCTGATCTGGTTGAAAACTCCCATAGGTCTTCAGATGTGCCTAACTAACTTCACTATCTGGATGCCCCTTCCATTATGCCAAGTACTTCCATCTTAGTTTATAACTCTATCGCCTCATGACCTGGTTGGTAAGAAAGCATTGGACCTCCTTCTCATATGAGGCCTTGGCTCCCAATGGTGCATGCCTTGACTCTACCCACCCTAGATCTCCCTAGTCCTTATAAAATGGCTTAAGCATGCTGACATGGAAAATTGATGTACCTTTAGCTTTGGTGGCATATCTAGCTTGTAGACAACCTTGCCTACCCTTTTAAAAACTTTAAAAGGTCCTTCGTAACTCCAAACTAGGCCTTTATGCAAACTTTTGCTATGCATGATGGGGTGCAGCTTCACCAAGACCAAGTCTCCCACTTGGAACTACATGTCTTTTTTTTTTCCTGGTTTGCCCACTTCTTGGACTTCTTTGTTGCTTTGTGTAGACAAAATTTGGCTAGGTCAGCTTGCTCCTGCTAAGCCTGGGCAAACTTATATGCTATTGGGTTAGGCCTTATGTAACTTATTGCAACCAAACTTGATGTTAGCGACTGCTGACCTATCACAAACTCACAAGGTCTTTGGTTCGTTGCTTCACTCTACTACACGTTATATGAGAGCTAAGGGACATCAAGCAACTTAGGCTAGTCCCACTGTATGGCACTCATATAGTGCCTGAGGTAGACTTTTAACAATCTATTTACTCATTTGATTTGCCTATCAATTTGGGGGTGCATGTTGGTGGACAAGTTTAAGTCTGACCCTAACAATTGGAACAACTTAGTCCAAAACTGGCCTATGAACCGTCTGTCTAGATCTCTAGCAATAGTTTGTGGTACTTCTTAGTACTTTACCATGTTTTTCAAGAATAAACAAGCTACCTCATCGGTTGGGCACTCTTTAGTTACTAGAATGAAAGTGTCATACTTAAAAAATCTATCCACCACTACCATAATGCTCTTAAACCCATCCATACTGGGTAGACTGACAATGAAATCTAGAGTGATGCTCTCCCATGGTCACTCTAGTATGGCCAAAGGCTTCAAAAGATCAACTGGTGGCTTAAGCACCACTTTATCTGGCTGACACACAAGATAGGTCTTCATATAGGCCTCAGCATCATCCCTCATGTGTGGCCAATAGTAATAATCCTTTAACAAGGCTAAGGTGTGGTGCACGCTCGGGGGACTAGCCCACTTCAAATCATGGCACTCTTGCATCACCTCTCTACAAAGTTTCCCATGCCATGGCATAAATAACCAACTGCCTTTGGTGTACAATAGATCATCTTGTAGCCAAAACCGTCTAGTTTTACCTTGCTTGGATGGTCAATGAAAATCTTTGCTATAGTATTGTAGGATAACCCTTTTCTAATGCATAGGACCAAGTATCCTTTTGGTTGGCTGATGGGAGAAAGGCTTGCCTTTTGGTTGAAAGTGTCAGCCACTATGTTTGTATGCCTAGGCTTGTACTCTAACCTATAATCAAATTCTGTAAGGAAGTCTTGCTAGCAGGCCTACTTAAAGGATACCTTCTTCAGTGGTTGGCAGTAATTGGTTGCAACATTATCGATTCTAACGATAAACCTCGAACCCAATAGGTAATGCCCCCAAGTGCACAAACAGTGCACCACTATTGTCATCTTCTTATCTTGGACCATGTATCTATGCTCAGTCTTGTTGAGCTTTTGTCTCTCGAATGTATCCGGATACTTTTTCTACATCAGCACACTCCTAATCATAAAGTCTAATGCATTTGTATACATCTTATATGGTTTGGCATGGTTGGCAAGGCTTAAACTGGCTTTTCAATCACTATCTGCTTCAACTAATCAAAAGGCCACTAGCGTTTGGGGCTTCAATCCCACACTCTCCCTTTCTTGAGCATGTTAGTTAATGGTGTGGCAATGGATGATTGGCCTTTGATGAAGTGTGCAACCTTATAGGGTTTGAGCTAAGAAGGGTTGATGAACATGCAACTTGAAGATCAAAAATGATCTGTCCAAGGAAAAATGGACTAGAGAAAGGCTAACCTCGACTAAAAGTACTCTTAGTGCTGCACAAGCATGTGGTTTTAGTCTAAGGAATATGTGGCCCATGACACCCAAGTAATCTTTGAAATTATATCATGATGAGGATAAATCATTGTAATTGTTGGTCTTCATTAAAGAGTTCCTAGTAAGCATGAGTTATCAACTCACGTTGACTACATCATTGCCTTTTGTACACACCATCTATCACTCTTACTAATTGAATGGTCTGATGAAGTGTTTAGATCGTGGCGATGTGGATGGTTCACCTATGATATCATGATAAGTCCACTAAACCTTATCATTTAGAGGAAGGACAAGTCATAACAAGGTTTTCATAGGTGAACCTACAAAAGGATCATTGTCAAAACTTGCTTAACAAACAACCTGTGAATATGCTAACAAAACACCAAAAAGGCAAGGGTGCCATTATGCCTTGAGCCCTTTTTGGCCTTGGGCATGCATAATGGTCACTTCATTCTACCTCTCGAACAGGCGAAACAATTAGCATTATCACCTGTGGCCCAATAATGAACCCTTAACACAAATCATGCCAAGGAACTGAAATGAAAAGAGCATGTGTGTCATTGCCATCCTGTTTGCAATAAGTGCATAAGTGGCACTTGGACTTCTTTTGTCATGAAAAACCAAAATGACTTTCAACAATGAATATTTTAACTCTCGCATTAATGAAGAATGTAGCAAAATGCGATACCTGATGTGAGTTATAGAATCCCATGAACCATTGAGTCTTTGAACGCAAGTTATGCCTCAAACAATTAGGTCAAGGGTACGCCTACCTAGGTGTCATTCATCATTACCCCCTCTAACCCTTAGCTTATCAGGCTCTGGGTGAGGGGGAGAAAGATGGCTTTCTGTGATCTTATCAGTCGTGGCTGGGCCAAAAGTGAGTATCTGGCAATGATAGTGCCGTGATCGTCAGTGGTAAAGCTTTTGGTGTGCCTTATCTCTAGTGATGCACACTTGTTGTCCATCCGAACCCCATCAAACCCCCCATATCACTCAATCAATGCTTGTATCATGACCCTAAGTTAGGTGGGATTACCCGTTGAGTTTAAGCATATCAATAAGTAAAGGAAAAGAAAATTACCATAATTCCCCTAGTAATGGCAAGCAAACCAAGAAGAGCCTAGCTTGAGAATCAAGCACCTCTGGTGTTGAATTGTAGTATAAAGAAGCATCCTTAGTGATGGACTAGGCCTAAGCCTTGGAAAAAGGCACTAGAGAGGGTGAGAGCCCCGTTGTGCCTAGACCCTGTTGCACCATGAGGCACTATATGCGAGTCAGGTTGTTTGGGAATGCAGCCCCAATTGAGAGGTAAATTCCATCCAATGTTGAAAACTTTATCACCACTATTGTGAAACACAACACGTGCTATCTTGGCATGCCTCGACACTCGTATGCTCTTGGTGTTGGCCTACAATCCCTACATGGCCCATCTTTAAACATGGACCAAGAAGTCTGACATGTGTCTAAGTCAATGGGCTAGAAACTTATAAAGTGTAAGGAAGCTAATTGGTAGGCTCGGGCAAAGCATCCATCAGTGTAGATCTTGGTGGTGGTAGCAAATATTCAAATGAGAACTTTGAAGGTTAAAGAGTGAAAAGGTTCCATATAAATGGCACTTGCATATGGTTTAGTCAATCCTAAGAGATCGAGAAAGCCTATCTGATAGTGCATCCAACACAAGCTTTAAAAGAGAATCAGGTTAAAATTCTTGAACAAAGATGCAATAGCTGACAATAATATTAGGGAGTCCAAAGACATTGATGGGGGCTTTAAGAAGAGTTATCTTTTTTGTTTAATAGCTTGCCCACCTTAGAAACAACCTAGTCGGAGGTAGGGTCTAGTGGCCAAAAGAGCACTGCATATCATGTGGTGTCTAGCATGCCTGCGATAGCCTTAAAAATCCAGAGGACCAAGTGTCATACGTGCCTAATCATACTCATAACCATATCAAGTCTCTAAGGTGAATAACCTCTGGTTGATGAAATAATATAGGCAAGGAAAGTCAATAAAATGGATCTGTAAACTCGAGAAAAAGATTGGCTTTGAGGGCTAGGCACGAGGTTCTTGGTCCTAAATCCATTGACTATTGGTGCACTGCTTGAGCTACTCCCATGGCAAGAATGGGTCATCATGTGCCAACCAAGGGATGGATTGGGAATGGCTCCCTCAGGGGTGTTCCTTGGTGATGAACAATCAAGTCAAAATTGGTATGGATAAAGGGAATCTAACTGTTTAATTAAAACAAAACATTGCAATGGTCCTTACAGATACTCATGTAATATGATTTTTGCCCAGTGCTCTGAATGTCAAAGTGAAGAAATTCAACCAAGCACGAGTGAATGATGAGAGTAACTATGACTCTCTTAAGGTAGCCAAATGCCTCGTTATCTAATTAGTGATACGCATGAATGGATTAATGAGATTCCCACTATCCCTGTCTACTATCCAGCAAAACCATAGCCAAGGGAATAGGCTTGGCAAAATCAACAGGGAAAGAAGACCCTGTTGCACTTGATTCTAGTCCAACTTTGTATAATGACTTGAGAGGTGTAGGATAAGTAGGAGCTCTCAGGCCAATTGAAATGCCACTACTTTTAATGTAATTTTAATTGTTCTATGAATCAAAGATAGGCATGACCCCTTCTTTCAGACTTAAAGTCAACTTCGATTGATCAATTTGAGTGAAAAACATTATCAAGTGGAGAGTTTAGCTAGGTGGCACATCTGTTAAAAGATAACATAGGTGTCCTAAGATAAGCGCAACAAGAATAGAAATCTCTTGTAGAACAAAAAGGTTAAAGTTCATTTGATTATGATTTCCAATATAAATAGAACCATGAAAAGCATGGCCTATCAATCTTTGAGACCTTTAGAATTTGAAGGTAAAGGTGACAGAAAAGTTATCACAAGGATAACTGGCTTGTGCAAGCTAAGTGCTTATAGCGATGTTCTCTTTGATCTTTCGATATCGACTCTTCCTATTATTGTGAAGTAGAATTCACCAAGTGTTGGATTGGTCACCCACCAATAGGGAATGTGAGCTAGGTTTAGACTATCGTGAGACAGGTTAGTTTTACCCTATTAATGGCATCGCAATAGTAATTCAACCTAATATGAAAAGAATCATTGATTCGCACAATTGGTCATTGTGCTTGATTGAAAAACTAGTGGTGTGAAGCTACCATGTGCTGGATTATGACTGAATGCCTTTAAGTTAGAATTTGAGCTAGAAGTGATGCATAAACCCATCGCCCAATTACTGACCCATAATAAGGGTGTATAGCCCTTGAAGGCACGTTGTAGATACAACCCTCATGGTGAACAAGCTGAACAAGCCTCCTTGAAGCTCAATTCCCATCGAGCAATGGGTAGAATCCCTTACAAATGACTTAAATATGCAATGGGGTATTGTAAATGGTAGAGTGGCATTACTGTAATGATCCATTGAGATTCAACCCTTTTTCACTTCAATTCATCCCTTTCTTCTACAACCATTGAAATACTCTCATTTCATTTTTTTACATTACACCCCTCTAAGGGTGAGAGTGAATGGTGTTCTCTATTACAACTGATCTGATCAAGTGATAACATCCCTTTTTTAAGCATCCAAGTAAACGATGATCAAAAGTCTTTGGTATTTGTTACAAGGATAGGCTCACCCTTCTTGTTAGCACTTATCTTAAACTCTATCAACACATGTTAGCCCCTAGTGCAAGTTGTTGCCTTAAACACCATCGATAGCATCTGGGCCTTGGTTAATATGGGCAATCACATCCAACACCATTGGCAAATGTTGGCCCATTGTTGCCTCGGACGCCATCAACAGATGCTATCCCCTTGGTGTAGGATGTTGCCTTGGACACCATCACCAGATGCTGGCATTCAATGCGGGTACTTGCCTTGACCACCATCAATGCAAGTGAGCCCTTGGTGTGAGTTGTTACTTCAGACACCTCTTTGGTAGATGTTGGCACTTAGTGCTACTTGTTTATCATGACCTTCCCACCCTAGGCACTTGTCTACCCATCGATCACCATCGACACCAATTGATGTTTGGTGCATGTGTCACAGGCTCGATTTTAAGCCAAACTCCATGTGGCCTTGGACAGGGAATTGACTTCGTTTGCCTAAGTCAGCCTACAAAACTCAAGTGCTCAGCATAATTCTAGCTTGTCAAAGATTATGCTATAGTATTGTGGCTTGTAGAAATCGACAAAAATACTGATCCTCCTAGGACTATGTTCAATCGTGCCAGCTCCTAGGTCTGACCATGTATCGATACCTTAATTATCAATGCTTGTACTTAGGTCTGACAGTGTGCCTACACATCACTCACCAGTGCCCACACTTAGGCCTGACTCAATTCTACCAAACTTAAACATTGTGCCTGGGCCTTTGAAGTCTTGATCACTGTTATAGCACTATTCTAGGCTATTTCCCCATAACATGGGCTTTTAGTAGGCCTCAAGGCCTGGTCCCCCTAGTTGTCGAAATGTGTTCCATTAGAACTGAAATTATTTTTTTACTCAAAAAGAACCTTTGGGCCAGGATCAGCATGAGAACTGACACATGCACATGCCTCAACCACCATCGAGCCTTGTTGGCCCTTGGTTTTGACACATGCTTCGACCACTATCGACATATGCTGGCCCTTTGTGCAAGCAATTTCCTTAAACATCATTGGCACATGCTGGGCCACACACCATGCATGGGTATCCTAGGTCCAGGTAGCACACACAATTGGGTAGTAGGTGGGCTTAGGCACATTTTCATATTTTTGTCATTTCAATGCCATTTTTATGGCTTGTAAATTCATACAAGCGCTCACCAACACCCGCACTTATGCCTAACTCAATTCTGTTGAACATAAACACCATGCCTAAACCTCTAAAGTCTTGATCATTGCCTACACCACTATTTTAAGCTAGTTTCCTGTGACCTAGGCCTTTAATAGGCCTTAAAGCCTAGTCTTCTTGGCTGTCGAACCTTGTCCCATTAGAACTAAAACTACTCATTGACTCAATGAAAACCTTTGGGCTTGGACTAGCTTGTGAACTGTGAGACATGCACATGCCTAAACCACCATCAGGACATGATAGCCTTTGGTCTCGGCACATGCTTTGACCACCATCGGTACATGCTGGGCCAATCACCACACATGGGTATCCTAGGCTTGGGCCATGCACCATGCCTATCACGATCGGGCAGTAGGTGGGTTTAGGCACATCTGATATTTCTACCTTGCCAATGCCACTTTTATGGCTTGTAAATTCATATAAGTGCTCACTAGTGCTTGCACCTGGGCTTGGCTCAATTCTATTGAACGTGAATACCATGCTTGAGCCTCTGGAGTATTAATCACTACCCATACCATTATTTTGGGCTAGTTCCCCATGACTTGGGCCTCCAATATGCCTTAAGGCCTGGTCCCCATGGTTGTCGAACCTTGTCCCACTAGAACTAAAACTGCTCCTCGACTCAGAAAAAACTCTTAAGCCTATATTAGCTTGATGATCATGACACATGCACATGCCTCAACCACCATCAGGACATGTTGGCCCTTGGTCTCAGCACATGTTTTCACCACCATTGGTACATGCTGGCCTTTTGTACAAGTAGTTCCTTTAAACACCATAGGCATGTGTTGTGTCGCACACCATGCATGGGTATCCTAGGCTTGAGCTGCACATCATGTGCATCACGACTGGACAGTAGGTAGGTTCAAGCATGTTTTCATTTTCTTGCCATGCCAATGCCATTTTTATGACTTGTAAATTCATATAAGCACTTACTAGTACCTGCACCTAGGCTGAGCTCAATTTTGCTAAACATGAACACTGTGCCTAAGCCTTTAGAGTCTTGAACACTACCTGTACCACTGTTTTGGGATAGTTCCCCATGACTTGGGCCTCTAGTAGGCCTCAAGGCTTGGTCCCCTAGATGTAAGACCCTGTCCTGTTAGAACTAGACTACTTCTTGACTCAAAGAGAACCCTTGGGCCTGAACTAACTTACAGACCATGACACATGCACATGCCTCGACCACCGTCAAGACATGTTGGCCCTTAGTCTTGGCACATGCTTCGACCACCATTAGCATATACTGGACCTTTGCATAGATAGTTTCCTCGAACACCATCGACACATGTTGGGTTGTGCAACACGCATGAGTATTCTAGGCCTAAGTCGGGCACCATGCACACCACAATCAAATAATAGGTGGGTTCAAGCACATCTTTATATTTCTGCTAGGCCAATGCCAATTTTTATAGCTTGTAAATTCATATAAGCACTCGCCAGAGCTCGTACCTAGGTTTGGCTTAATTATGCCAAACCTGAACATCATGCCCAAGCCTTTAGAGTCTTGATCACTGCCTGTATCACTATTCTAGGCTAGTTTCTCATGACTTAGGCCTCAAGTAGACCTCAAGGCCTAGTTACCCTAGCTATCGGACCTTGCCCCTCTTAAACTTGAACTTGAACTGCTTTTTGACTCGTAGAGAACCCCTAGGCCTAAATCAGCTTACAGATCATAACACATGCACATGCATTGACCATTATCAATAGCTAATGACCTTCGACTCATGCATATGCCTCTATCACCATTGGGACATGTTGGTCCTTAGTCTTAGTAAATGCGTTGACCATATTAGCACATGCTAGTCTTTGATATAAGTTGTTGCCTCGGACATAATCGCCAAATGCTAGCATTTGGTGCAGCATGTACACCATAACCCTCCTAGCACTTTTTTATCCCTCCCAAGGCACTTGTTTGCCCTCCGAGCACCACTGGCACTAAATAATGCTCGGTGAAAGTGTTATGGGCTCTAATTTTAAGCAAAACTCCATGTGACCTTAGACAAGGAATTGACTCCGTGTGCTTAAGTTAGCCTATGAAACTTAAGTACTTAGCATAATTTCAGCATATCAAAGATTATGCTCTAATACTAGGTGTTTTAGAAGCCCTAACATCTGATCCACCCAGGATCATGTTTAGGTGTGCTCGCATCTAGGTCTAACCATGTGCATGCACCTCGATCATAAGTGCCCTTGTCTAGGTCTGATATGTGCTCATGCATCATTCACTAGTGCCTACACTTGGTGCTAGGTCCCCCTAACCTGGGCCTTTAGCAGGCTTCAAAGCCTAGTTCTTGTGGTTGTTAAACCCTATCTTACTAGAACTAAAACTATTTTTTGACTCGAAGAGAACCTCTGGGCCTAGACTAGGCTATAGACTGTGTGACACATGCATATGCCTCGACCACCATCGACACCTAATGACCTTCGGTGCATGCACATGCCTCACATGCCTCGATCACTATAAGGACTTGTTGGCCCTTTGTCTTGGCACATACTTTGACCACTATCATCATATGCTAGCCCTTAATGAGAGCAGTTCCCTTGAACACCATTGGCACATGCTGAGTTGTGCACTATATACAGGTATCTTAGGCTTGAGTTGTGCACTATGTGCATCACGGTCAAGCAGTAGGTGGGTTCAAGCTCTTCTTCATTTTTTACAATGCCAATGCCATTTTTATGGCTTGTAAATTCATATAATAGTCCCTTAAGCCTTCATGTGAAGTTTCATGGCAAGATGACTCGTCTTCTATTTTTCATGATTTTTGAAGATTTTCATGGTTAGAGATTTTTTGAAATTTTTTTAGAAAGAGTTTTGGTCCCAATTTGGTATACATGATCTTTTTATTTTTATTGGTATCCATAAAAAATTCAGCTAAAAAATCAAAGTGTAAAAGATTTTGTTGTCATTTGAAAAAAGTATCCCTATTTTAGATACTTGAATGGCTACTGGCTGTGAACCTATAAAAACATTTATGCTCTTTAAGGGGATGTGAGTTTTCGAGGTTCCTTAGGGGATAGAAGGTTAATATAATGGCCGAAAACTAGCACCTATTGTACATTATGTGCGCACACCTCCCAGCCCCTTAACCCTAATCGTCAGAACCTTCAATGTCATCAGTCAGGTTCTCCAATGTTGCTCTAACGATGGTGCCCTAGGCAAAAAAAAATAAAGTAGCAGCACATGCCCTAGCCCATCATATGCACCATGGCCTAGAATCAAACTTCAACCAAGGTCTCAACCATCAATGGCACATGTTAGCACTTGGTGCAAGCACATTTAGCACTTGGTGCATGGTGTGGGCATGTGCCTCGACCACCATTGACATAAGCTGGCTCTTGGTACAAGTGTCACGGGCTCCGACCTTAGACTCAGAATCCGTGCGGCCTTAGGCTTGGAATCTCCTCCTTTATGCCTAAGTCAGCCTAAAACACAAGCGTGCGGGCACTAGAACAATGGGAAGGGCTGATTACGCAAGTTAAAGAGAAACAGGATAGGAAAACAGAATTCTGGAAATGCTCTTGTATTCACTGAAACAGAAGTGTTTGATGGTGTACAAATGAGGGTGGAGCAGCCCTCTATTTATAGTTGAGGCTCCAGCTACAACTTAATGGCAAATCCCTAAAATAAAAGCTACAATCATGGGATTACAATCAATCAAGATGCTGGTTCCTGATTTTCAGGGTCAACCAAATCTGCCAGGATGCTGATGCTGATCCTGCCTGGTTCCAGAAGCTTCCCTTGCGTATCCAGCACCTTGGGCCCTTCTGGATGTGGTGCGGGCAGCTTGTATGACAGACCTTGGTCTCATGGGCTGGCCTGCAAGTCGGGCGGGCGTTTGGAGCTCGTTTGCTAGGCTTTGCGCACTGATACCCGCCAGCACGCCTGGTCTACGGGCCTCAGCCTCTGGCTCGCCTGCCGGTCTGCCTGATGTGCCTGGCGTGCCCGTCCAGGGCGTGACATTCTCCCCCACCTGATTGCGCAACGCCCTCGTTGCGTCTTCTGCATGGTACCGCCTGATCTGGTCCCCGAACTGCCATAAGTCCTCTGCTGGTTCCCAGCTCGCCTCACTATCTGGAAGTCCCTTCCAGCACACCAAGTACTCATGTCTTGGTTGATAGTTCTTCCGTCTCACCTCCCGGTCAGCCATAATGCTGTGGACCTCCTTCTCATATGAGGCCCTTGCTCCCAACGGTGCACGCTTTGACTCTGCCCATCTTGGATCTCCCTCATCCTCATGGAACGGCTTGAGCATGCTCACATGGAACATCGGGTGTACCCTCGGCTTGGGTGGCATATCCAGCTTGTAGGCAACCTTGCCTACCCTCTTGACTACTTGGAAAGGTCCCTCATACCTCCGAACTAGGCCTTTGTGTAGCCCCCTGTGGCGCACAATGGGATGCAGCTTCACCAACACCAAGTCTCCAACCTGGAACTGTACATCCCGCCTATGCTGATCTGCCCACTTCTTCGACCTCTTGGCCGCCTTGTGTAGACAAACTCTGGCCAAGTCAGTTTGCTCCTGCCATGCCTTGGCAAACTTGTATGCTGCTGGATTCGGCCCTGTATAACCTGCAGCAATCGAACCAGGTGTTAGTGGTTGTTGCCCTGTCACAACCTCAAATGGGCTCTGGTTCGTTGCCTCGCTCCGTTGCAAGTTGTAGGAAAACTGCTTAATATCCAGTAGCTTTGGCCAGTCCCTTTGTGTGGCACTCACATAGTCCCTGAGGTAGACCTCCAATAGTCCGTTCACACGTTCTGTCTGCCCATCGGTCTGCGGATGCATGCTGGTGGAAAAGTTCAAGTCTGACCCCAACAGCTTGAACAACTCAGTCCAGAACCTGCCCGTGAAACGCCCGTCCCGATCACTAACAATGGTTCTCGGCACTCCCCAGTACTTCACCATGTTCTTCAGGAACAATCGAGTTGCCTCATCGGCTGGGCACTCCTTGGTTGCTGGAATGAAGATTCCATACTTGGAAAACCTGTCCACCACTACCATGATGCTTCCAAACCCCTCTGTCTTGGGTAGACCGACTATAAAGTCCAGAGAAACACTCTCTCATGGTCGCTCTGGCACTGGCAATGGCTCCAAGAGACCCCCTGGTTTCTTGAGCTCCACCTTATCCTGTTGGCACACAAGACAAGTCTTCACATAGGCCTCCACATCGTCCCTCATGTGCGGCCAATAGTACCGGTCCTCGATCAGCGCCAAGGTGCGACTTACTCCTGGGTGTCCAGCCCACCTTGAATCATGACACTCTTGCAAAACTTCCTTGCGGAGCTTCCCGTGCTGCGGCACAAACAGTCTACTGCCCTTGGTGTACAGCAAATCATCCTACAACCAAAACCGCCTAGTCTTACCTTGCTGGGCGTACTCCATCAAAGCCTTGGCTGTAGGATCATGCGCAAGTCCCTCCTTGATGCGCGGCACCAGTGACCCCTCTGGTTGGCTAATGGCAGCAAGGTTAGCCTTTCTGCTCAAGGCGTCTGCCACTAGGTTTGCTCGCCCCGGCTTGTACTCCATCTGAAAGTCAAATTCCGTAAGAAAATCTTGCCATCTCGCCTGCTTGGGGGACAGCTTCTTCTGCGTCTGGAAGTAGCTGGTCGCCACATTGTCCGTCCTCACCACGAACCTCGACCCCAATAGGTAATGACGCCAAGTACGCAAGCAGTGCACCACTGCAGTCATCTCCTTCTCTTGGATCGTGTACTTACGTTCAGTCTCGTTCAGCTTCCTGCTCTCAAACGCGACTGGACGTCCCTTTTGCATCAACACGCCCCCTATGGCAAAGTTCGATGCATCCGTATTGCACCTCATACGGCTTGGCATGGTTTGGCAAGGCCAAGACTGGCTCCTCGGTCACAGCCTGCTTCAACCTGTCAAAGGCTTCCTGGCACCCTGCGCTCCACTCCCATGCTCTCCCTTTCTTGAGCAAGTCAGTCAATGGCGTGGCTATTGCTGAGTGACCCTTGATGAAGCGCCTGTAGTAGTCAACCAGCCCAAGGAACGATCTCAACTCAGTGACCTTGGCTGGCGGTTGCCACTCCAGGATGGCATCTATCTTGCCTTCATCCATGTGTATCCTGCCACCTCTCACTATGTGGCCAAGGAATGGGATCTCCTGCTGGGTGAATGAGCACTTCTCCCTCTTGACAAACAGCTTGTGCGCCCACAACACTTCGAACACCTGTCTCAAGTGGTCTACATGCTCTCCCAAAGTCTGGCTGTAGATCACAATGTCATCCAAATAAACCACAACAAATCGATCAAGGAACGACTGAAGTACCTTGTTCATAAGGGTGCAGAATGTTGCTGGGGCGTTCGTGAGTCCGAAAGGCATCACCAAGAACTCATACGAACCATACCGAGTGACACATGCTGTCTTTTGCTCATCTCCCTCCGTGATCCTGACTTGATAATAGCCTGACCTCAAATTCAGCTTGGTGAACCACCTTGCTCTCCTAAGTTGATCGAACAAGTCCGCAATGAGTGGGATGGGGTACTTGTTCTTGATGGTCAGCTTGTTCAAAGCTCGATAGTCTATGCACAGCCGTAACGGCCCATCATGCTTGCGCTGGAATAGAACCGGTGCACCATAGGGTGCTTTCGATGGCCTGATGAAGCCAGTATCAACTAACTCCTTGAGCTGCTTCCTCAACTCCTCCAACTCTGGTGGAGACATTCGGTAAGGGGCTCTGGCTGGTGGCTTGGCCTCAGACACCAGCTCGATCTTATGGTCCACCTCCCTCTTAGGTGGTAGCTTGCTAGGCAGCTTTACGGGCATCACATCACTAAAGGTCTTCAGCACCTTTAGCACCTCCAAGGGTGACTCGGTCTCCTTCTCCCTTGGCTCATCATATTTCAGGGCTGCCAAGAAGGTGTCTTCTTGTCTACTTACCGCCTTGGCAAATTGGATGGCTGACACCACCCGTGACCCAACTCCAGACCCTCTCCTCAATGGCACTAGGCATTGGCACCGTGCATCCAAGATGCAAACACAATCGACAAAAGGCACAAGGAGGGCATTAATCCGAACAAGGAAATCCAACCCAATCACAAACTCATAGTCATCAAGGGGTATTACCTCAATGGTCTCCTTGCCTTTCCAGTCTCCAAGCTGTAACTCCACTCCCCGTGCTACTCCAATGGCTGGAACTTCCTTGGAGTTCACCATCTTAAGGTACCAGTCCCTTTCTGCACCTTTAGTCCGAGCTTCCAGGCTCCATCACCTGAAATAAAAAGATGTGAGGCACCTGTGTCCACCAGTGCGCTCACCTTTTGACCCGCAACCATCAGATCCGTAAACATCAAGCCCTTTGGCTTGCAGCTCCCCTTACTCTGGACAGCATTGAGCACCAACGACCCAAGCTTTGCTACCCCTGACTCTGGCTCCTCGTCAGACTCCTTGTCTACAGCAGCCAGCTTGCCCTTCTGTGGGCAATTGCGTGCTATGTGGCTCCCTCCACATAGGTAGCATGCTAGTGGCTCTCGGTCCCCCTTTGCTTTCCACTTGCCTGCTGATGGCTTCCTCTCGCCATCCTTGGTTGAACGGTCTCGGTCTCCATCCTTAGACTCCCGGTCATGGTCTTTCCCATTGGACTACTTCTTTCGGTCCCTATCGTCCCTGCCCTTACCCTTGGGCTTGGTAGACTCGAACTTGTTCAGAGGCTTGAACTCTATCAATGCCTCGACAGTAGTCATGGCTTTAGCCAAGTCATGAACTCCTCTCCTTTGTAGCTCATGCTTCACCCACGGCTTCAGCCCATCCATGAAAGCAAAGAATGCGTCCTTCTCGCCTAGATCCGAGATCTGTAGCATCAGTTCAGAGAATTTTTGAACATACTATCTTATGTTCCCTTGCTGGCTCAACCTGTGCAACTTTGCCCGCGCCTCATCATCGGCATACTTTGGGTAAAATTGTTCTCTGAACTCCTTTTGGAACTCTGCCTAGGTTCCAATCTTGGCGTTCCCATGCCTGACATCATCACACCTGCGCCTCTACCATAATAAGGCTACATCAGTGAGATACATAGCAGCGGTGCTTACCTTTATTACCTCGTCTTGCATGCCCATGGCCTGGAAGTACTGCTCCATACCCCAAAGGTAGTTGTCTACTTCCTTGGCCGCCCTAGTCCCCTTGAACTCCTTAGGCTTGGGGACATCCAATCTGGATCTGGACACTCCAGCAAACATACCATTCCCAATGGCAGTCTTACAAGTCACGAGCTCACTAGTAAGCTCCTCCATCCGCTGGCGCATGGCCTCCATGCCATCTCGCAAAGTCAGAACTTTCGCCTCCAAGGATTCATTCTTTTGGGTGATCGCATCCAGGCCATTGTTGAGAGCAGCTGCTAGCTCACTTTGGATCTCCTCCCCCATGGAGTCTAACGAAGCAATGTGAGTTTCTACTTCCTCCAGCTTCTCCCCTATGTCGCCTATGGTCACCTCCACCTTGGCCAGCCTACCGTCCATTGTAGACCAGATATCTCTAGAACCAGCTTTCTTGCCTCTTCTTCGCCCATGCTCCTGGGCCTCTGGTTGTTGGCTAGCAACGTCGCTTTGGGATGCCATCTCCTCAATCACGATCTAACCTGCACAACACAAACACGCAGAATCGAACTTGCTCTGATACCAACTGTCACGGGCTCCGACCTTAGACTCAGAATCCGTGCGGCCTTAGGCTTGGAATCTCCTCCTTTATGCCTAAGTCAGCCTAAAACACAAGCGTGCGGGCACTAGAACAATGGGAAGGGCTGATTACGCAAGTTAAAGAGAAACAGGACAGGAAAACAGAATTCTGGAAATGCTCTTGTATTCACTGAAACAGAAGCGTTTGATGGTGTACAAATGAGGGTGGAGCAGCCCTCTACTTATAGTTGAGGCTCCAGCTACAACTTAATGGCAAATCCCTAAAATAAAGGCTACAATCATGGGATTACAATCAATCAAGATGCTGGTTCTTGATTTTCAGGGTCAACCAAATCTGCCAGGATGCTGATGCTGATCCTGCCTGGTTCCAGAAGCTTCCTTTGAGTATCCAGCACCTTGGGCCCTTCTGGATGTGGTACGGGCAGCTTGTATGACAGGCCTTGGTCTCATGGGCTGGCCTGCAAGTCGGGCGGGCGTTTGGAGCTCGTTTGCTA
Organism: Durio zibethinus; assembly: GCF_002303985.1. The sequence goes on from NW_019167993.1 coordinate 16,270,144, forward strand.
GGCTTTGCGCACTGATACCCGCCAGCACGCCTGGTCTGCGGGCCTCAGCCTCTGGCTCACCTGCTGGTCTGCCTGATGTGCCTGGCGCGCCCGCCCAGGGCGTGACACAAGCACTTGCCTCGACCATCATCAGTACATGTTAGCCTTTGGTTCAGGCATATGCCTTGATCAGTATCGACATAATCTTAACCTGGTATAAGCACATGCCTCAATCACCATCGGCACATGTTGGCCCTTGCTATAAGCAGTTGCCTTGAATACCATTGGCATATGCTGGCCCTTGCTATGGGCACTTACCTTGCCCTTGCTGTGAGCACTTACCTTAGACACCATTGATATATGTTGAGCCCTATTGTAGGCACATGCCTCAATCACCAGCGATACTTGTGGATCCTTGGTGTGAGATATGCTTGTATGAAATAGATATCCTCATTTCAGACACATTAATGTCTACTACTAGCATATCTGTAAAATCTTTCATGCTCATAAGGGTATGATTGTCCAACCTTATTTTTTTCTCTATGAGGGAGTAGGTGTGCGTGATGGGCCTCTCATTACATACATCCATGGTAACATCTCTAGAGCAAAATCTAGGCTATGTATGCCTTCTAGTTGTGTTGTCCGACAACTAGTTGCTTTAATGACCCATAGGCACCCATGGCCTCGACCGATTGGCATGCATATGAAAAAAAGGGCTTGACAATGCTAAGCTCAAGCCTAGGCCAATAGCTGATGTGACCTTAAACCCTAGACCAAGTCCTTGAATTAGGCAACAACTCCCTAAAGTGGTGCAAGTAGAAGCTATGATCACAAGCTTAGTCTGGCCAAGTCTCTCAAGTATTTGGTAGTCTCGTGGTCCCTTCACATCAACCATAAAAATACCTTAGCCTAGCCAAGCCCATGCATATAGTTGATACTACCCAAGACCCTAGAAACAAGTCTTTGAAATTGGTAACGTCCCCCTGAGGTGGTAACAATGGAGTTTGCATGTGCGTCCCAACCAAACTAAGTATTGGTGGTGTTGTGCTATTATTGCTTGTTGGATGGCATGGGTAGTCTCATAGCCCTTACTTGTGTTTTTCCCATGCCAAATAGATGTGGCTTGGCTTCGTATGTCATTCCATATGCTCGTTCGTTGAGTAATCTATTAGGTGTGTTGTGGACCAATGTGCATGGATGTTGCTACTTATACACAATAGGCATATGAGTGGTGCTATGGTTATGCATGTTGACAAGCTCCATGCTCAATGCATTGAATTGTTGATCGATCATCCTCTTTAATCTCTCCCTATATGGTCATCATACCCTAAGGGTGTAATCAAGATTTGTGCTGCATATCTAAATCGATGAAAATCGAACATCTTGCCATCCCTCATTAATTTTATATTTTTAGGGGCTACAAGTCAGACCTCAATCATGCCTCGTGTCCCAAGTGTGCCACCTAAACTTCATGATTGTATTGGTGCATTAGTGTTCAATCATACTCTTAGACGTAAAATGTTTTGTGGGTACAGGCTTTCGGCCTTTATTCATCCGATGCTATGCATTTTACATGCTCAATGCGCATGATGTTTGTGTTCCATGATGGCTCTTTTCGCTACTCAGTTGGTGCATTAAGGCTCATGTGGTGCCAACATCTAGAAGAGACACTACCTGGTTGATCCTGCTAGTAGTCATATGCTTGTCTCAAAAATTAAGCCATGCATGTGTATGTATAAATTAATTCAGACTATGAAATTGTGAATAGCTCATTAAATTAATTATAGTTTATTTGATGGTATCTACTACTCAAATAACCATAGTAATTCTAGAGCTTATACATGCAACAAACTCCTAACTTCTGGAAGGGATGCATTTATTAATTAAAAGGTCGACATGGGTTTTGCCTTTTGCTTTGATGATTCATGATAACTAGATGGATTGCACAGTCTTTATGCCAATTATGCATCATTCAAATTTCTACCTTATCAACTTTCAATGGTAGGATAGTGGCCTATTATGGTGGTGATTGGTGACGGAGAATTAAGGTTTAATTCTAGAAAAGGAGCTTAAGAAATGACTACCACATCTAAGGAAGGCAGCAAGTTCGTAAATTACCCAATCCTGACACAAAGAGGTAGTGACAATAAATAACAATACTAGGCTCTATGAGTTTGGTAACGAGTACAATCTAAATCCCTTAACAAGCATCCATTAGAGGACATGTTTGGTGCCAATAGCCACAACAATTCTAGCACCAATAACGTATATTTAAGTTTTTGTAGTTAAAAAACTCATAGTTGGAACTAAGGTTAGGTCTTTCAATCCATCTCGCGATGAGCACCGATCTACTCGTCCCTATAGCTGGCAATATGTCTTGGCCTTAATTGGCTAGGTTATTCCTTTGGCATTATTACTTTGAAGAAATTAAAGTGCTCAAAGCAAGCTGACACTTGTATACATTAACATGGGATAAAATCATTGGATTTCAATCCTATTATGTTAGCCTTCGAGATCAGATAATGATTAACAAGGTCAGTCAGGGGCATTTGTATTTCATCGTCAGATGTGAAATTCTTGGATTTATGAAAGATGAACAACTATAAAAGTATTTGTCAAAGATGTTTTCAATAATTAAGAATGAAAGCCCCTCGAAGATGATCAAATACCATCCTAGTCTCAACCATAAATAATACTGACTAGGGATCGACGAATGTTACTTTTAGGACTTTGCTGGCACCTTATGAGAAATCAAAGGTTTTAGTTCTCGCAAGGGGAGTATGGTCACAAGGCTTAAACTTAAAGGAATTGACAGAATGATACCACTAAGAGTGGAGCTTGCAGCTTTAATTTGACTCAACACGAAAAACCTTACCAGGTCTAGATATAGTAAGGATTAACAAACTAAAAGCTCTTTCTTGATTCTATGGTGGTGGTGAAAGGCTATTCTTAGTTAGTGGAGCATTTTGTCTAGTTAATTCTATTAACGAACAAGATCTCAGCCTACTAACTAGTTATGCAGAAGTGATCATTCATGGCTAGCTTCTTAGAGGGACTATGGCCGCTTAGGCCAAGGAAGTTTGAGGTAATAATAAGTCTATAATGCCTTTAGATGTTATGGGTTGCACGTGCACTACACTGATGTATTCAATGAGTCTATAGCCTTGGCTGACAGGCTCGGGTAATCTTTGAAATATCATCATAATGGGGATAGATCATTATAATTGTTGGTCTTCAATGAGAACCTAGTAAGCATAAGTTATCAGCTCATGTTGACTACGTCCTTGCCCTTTGTACACACCTCTCATCACTCCTACTGATTGAATGGTTTGAATGGTTTGATGGTTCACTATTTACGATGTTACAAGAAGTCCATTAAACCTTATCATTTAAAGGAATGAGAATTTATAACAAGGTTTTCATAGGTGAACCTATGGAAGGATCATTGTCGAAACCCACTCAATGAATGACCCATAAACGCATTAACGAAACACCAAGGGGGTGAGGGTGCCTTTATACCCCAAGCCCCTTTCGACCCCAGATGGTCATAACGGTCACTTCATTTCACCTCTCAAGCGGGTGAAACAATCAGTATCATTGCTTGCAATCGAATAATAAACCTTGACACAAATCATGCCAGGGAACCGAAATGAAAAAGAGTGCATATGCCGCCACCATCTCGTTCGTAGTGCTTGCATGGTGACACTATGACTCCTTTTGTCATGAAAAACCAAAACAACTTTCAGCTATGGATATCTCGACTTTCACATCAATGTAGAATGTAGTGAAATGCAATATTTGGTGTGAATTGCAAAATCTCGTGAACCATCGTGCCTTTGAAGGCAAGTTGTGCCCCAAGCCATTAGGTAATTGACAGCCATTTTATTATGTACTATATGATAATTGTCTTGGACTTATAACAGACTTTGGCCATCCTTTTTGGCTAAAAAAATGTTGAACATGATCAAGCACATTTATTTCGGTCATTAATTAATAAAATTACCCAAAACACAATGGAAAATTATGGTCAAGCAATTTGACTAAGTCATGAAATGCATAGTTCAATACTTTAGAAACCATATGTCTTATAAAAACCCTACTTAATAGCTTTATACCCCTAATTTATCTCTCAACCAACAACCTCCATCAACTCAGTTTTTTTTTCAAGAGTCAATTTTATTTGCATGATTCATCCAAGCATATATCATAGATTTTAGCCCTCAGTTCTCTAGCAATCAACCCTCTATTAAACAAGGTCTCTGTATTCTATTTAGTTTTGAGCGTAATTTGATAATAAAGATAAATCAGCTTTGATCTCTATTTTTAAACATTTTTTGTGGTTTGTATTTTGTCTACCCATGTAATTTATTCTCTTCTCTATGTGTAGATCAAATTTTAGAGCCTTATGGATCACAACCACAAATCATGGTTATAAAAATGTCATCTATGATAAAATTTAATAGGAAATAAATCTTTAATTTTAATCTGGTTTTGATTATTTTTCAGTCAAGCTACTATATGAAATTAAGTTTAACTTGTAAACACCTTTTTCCCTCTAGGTTCGAATTGTATGGAATTGAGTTTAATTTTACTTTGGTTCTGTTGTTTTTTAAAAGTCATTTGAAGAAACCATTGTTGAACTTGACAAACTAGGAGAAAAGTCATGCAATGACAGCATTTTCATTATGCAACTCTTAAGGGACAACCTTAATCTTTGACTTTAGATGCACAAGTCAGTGCCTGTTGCCCTCTCTTTCTCTGACACATACACATATACATGTGGACCTTAAAATAATGTTAATGGAGATTTTGTCACATCTAAACGACTAGTGCCTAACTCTATGTGATATTGGTTGTCATCCAATACCAATTAGATGAGCCATAAAAGGTGTTGTAAACTATGTTGATCCTATTCTTATTCTAAAGGAAGTTTAGGCCAGAATAAATCATTCTTGGTAAAATTTTTCATTTTAATATGTGCATTCTTCTAACCATTTATGTTAAACATATTTAATTATTGATAATATGATTTGTGGATAGCGGTGTCCTTACCATTATACCCATTTATTTGTCTGCTATCTTGCTGATTGTTCAACAAGTACAAGAAAATAAGGTCAAGAAAATTTCTAACATGAATTTGGACCCATCAAAAGCTATAGGAAATGGCTGCATTGTTAGTTCAAGTAATTCAAAAGAGGCTCCCTTGATAGATCATACAAATATTTGGGCAATGACTTTTCTTTCCCACTAGTAGGCCTTCCATCATTGCATTTACTTGTGGTAGTTATAATATACACAATCTCCAAGTTAGTGGAAATGGCTTCATCTCGCTTTAAGGACAAATGGCTATATCAAAGATCATGTCATCACCAAATCTACTTGCAGGCCATAGCATAGTATGTTCTTCAAACCAAGAAATATTGGGGGATGATTGGTGTGAAGGTGAGTAGATGTTTGAGAGTTTGTGGGTGGGCAAATGATTCAATGTATATGATTGAAAAAAATAAAAATCTTATCCTAAAGTAATATTGCTTTACCAATTTTCAAATGACATAAATCATTGTAACTATTAAATGAAGCAATTGTAAATTTATTTTTTATTATATTTGCAAATAAAATAATAAATTTCATTATTTTACAATTGGCAATAATAAATTGACAATAATAAATTTATTTTAAAAATTTTTATGTAACAAAAATAGTCACTGCTACAATTATTTGAATTGGTTGTGTCAAAACAATCACAACGATAAAATTTGTTATTAAAATTATATAAATCATTATGAAAAATATTTTAACAATGACAATTAATAGTTATGTAAAAGATTTTAAAACAATTATAGTCGTTAAAATTATTGTTTGTAATGACAAAAAAAATCATGATGCTAAACATAATTAGAGACTATATATGAAAATGTTGCAAAATATTATTATTATGAAAAAAAATTATAATAACAATATTTAATCCTTACCAAATATGTTCCGTAACGAAAACAATATTGTTAAGAGTTTTTGTATACAAACTTATATAGTTACTGAAAATAGTTTAACAAATGACATTTAATCGTAATGGAATATGTTATGTAACCATAAGAATATGGTTACTTAAGAGTTTTTATGACCAATATTTTATAGTTACTAAAAAAGTTTAAATAACAACATGTAATTGTTACGAAATCTTTTATATAACCAAAATAATATTGTTACGTGACAATTATTGCAACTAACTTTTATAATTGCTAAAATAAAGATTATACAATGCTATTTGTCATTGCAAAAATAGTTTTTAGCAATTTTTTTTGTTGTGTAAAAAATTTGACAACCAAAAAAATATTGTTACAATAAATTTTTTGAAACCAAAATAATATTGTTGCATTAACATTTTTGTAACCAAAAATTATTGTTGCTAATAAAAGATGTTACACAACAACTTTTATCATTATGAATAAATGGTTTATATGTCAACAACAAAAAATCATTGCAATATCTAATTTTATCAATGACACTATTTGTTGTTGCAATAACTCTAAAACAATAGGGTTAATAGCAATGATCCTGCAACAACAAAAAATCATTTCATTACACTTTTAGCAATGATAAATTGATATATAGTAATGATTTTGACCATTGCTAGATATCCATTTTCTTGTATTGAACTTAGTATTCAACATAGAGAAATATACCTAATAACATAATTTGTGGTTATTTCTTCACCTTCACTTACACTTCACATAATCATCTCAATTAAATATGAAGGATTAACAGTTCAATGATGATGAGATAATAACATGATTGAATTAAGAAATAACGTATTGAGAAAAAAAAATGCATTATTCATAACAGCTTACCCAGTTCATACCAAATCTCAGACAATTCACAATAGCCTACCTAATTCATATCAAATTTCATACATCTAGAAATATGGAAAAAGAAAGAGAAAGAAGTTGTTGAGCAAATGTGGAGTTTGACAAAGCTAAACAATAGTGTAAGTAGAGTTCTTACTTCTTATTGTGGCAGATAGGATAGTTTAATGTTAATTGTTAACTGCTTCATAATTTTTTAAAACATGTACATCATGATCTTCAAATAATCATAAGCCAACCCACATACAAAAAGGATACATTAATGCAATTGCCATCCTTAAATTATAATATTAGCACAGTCATCCTTAAGAATCATAATCTATTATATTTTAATACTTAAATTTTTCATTGTTATAATGTACAGATTCATAAACCTATCACTAGACATAATAAAAAAAGTCATCATCAATCTTTTTCATCTAAGTTGGATTGGTCACCTAATTAATCTATCTTTTTAAGGAAATCTTAAGCATGACTGAGGACCTCTAAAGATTTGGTTCTGGTTTATTAATTAAAACAAGGTTTAGGAGTTCGACTACGTATGAGGAAGATTATAGCACCCTACAATGCTTATTAGAAATGGTACCATTTAATCTTAAATTATCCTAAATATCTTTGGTTTTAGTGGTCTTTTATTAAATTTTAATATTTAAAAAATAAAAATAATTTTTAAGATTTTTCCATTAATTTGGCATAATATCTAAAAATACTACCTCATCTTAAGAGTATTCAAGAATCTTATTTGTTTTCTTCAAAAGGCTCTGTCATAAAAAAAAAAAACTTAATCATTTTAGTTTTATTAAATTTGCTTTAGTAGATCTAATTCTTTCGCTATTTAGGCTAAAATTAGAAATATTTTTTCACCTAAAAATTTCTTAGATAATCATCAATTTGCTATTACTAAGAATTTCATATTCTAAATTTATTCTTTATTTTGCAAGTTTCATTTCTAAATTTTTTACAATTTGGGCCTAATTTAGAAATACTTTTTCTAGAATTCAGTCTCTATTTAGTCTTAGAAAAAAATAATATAACAATTATTTTTTAAAGTTTCATCTAAATTTTTTAACCATTTGGGTTGAATTTAGAAAAAAAAAAACTTTTTAACTAGAAATCTCATAATTTGTGGTTTTTCTTGATATTGCATCCTTGGATAATTGTCATTTTTTTAAATTATAAGAGTTAATTCTTATTATTAATCAAAAACAAATGAAAATTATTATTATCAATTTCCACCATTATGGAAATATTTAGGAGAGAATTTTTTACTTAAAATTTTCTAAAAATCAATCATTCTTGATTTTTTACATTTTCATCTAAAACTTTTTTATTAGACAAAGTAAATTAAATTTGCAACATTATTATTCTTTTTTTGATCCCATGTTCCATTATCTAATAATTAAAAGTTTTTATAATGTAAATAAATAAGCAAAGAAATAAGAAAGTTTAAATAAGAAAAGAAAAAGAAAGTTACTAATTGTTTGGGTTGAAAGGGAATTTGATGAATTAAATCCGGTCCAAGTGAATTTATTAGCTATTAAGATGGGCTAGCTTTTCAATCTCAAGTCTTTTGGCCCACATCAATTATTTTACTCACCTTTCTTCTTGTATTTCTCTTTTATTCTACCAAAGCAAAATTAATAGCTTCTTCTTAAGCTAGCAATGTCACATTTCAATCTCGAGGCCAACGCCATTATTGGGTTTGCAAGCAACATATTTTCCTTATTTTCCTTTCAAAATCCTATATTTCTTCTCTCAAATTTCACTGCTATCCAACAATTTTCTTTCCACTTTTCCTCTTCTTCAATCGGTAGACAAGTATAAATTTTAATAGTGTTGTCGCTACTGCCAAAAAGAAATTGTCGTATTTTTTATGGATTGTTATTCTATCAAATTGTGTTTGGGTGTTGAATCGGCTTGGATGGAAGTTGGTTCTAGGTATTTAATAGGATAAGAAAGCTAGGTGAATGTGGGTTTGATGCCCAGGTAGTGATGCAATAATGTTGCGTGATTGTTGAAGACCAGGGATAGCTTTGGTGATGATGGTTAATCCCGACTAATGGTGTGATAATGGCAAGGTGGTGACGGCTTAAGCTCTCTTCTCTCTATGCCTTTGTTTTGGGTGTTGTTGGACAATGGTGATGATAGTGGTGGTAAGGATGGTTGTGGAGACTGATTAGTGTGAAAAGAGGCAAAAAGTGATGGATGGCATGATCTTTGCTCACTTCTTCTCTGTTTCTTGCTACTCTGTTTTTGCTTGCTCTCTAGTTTGTGTAATTTATGTTGTTAATTGCTCATCTATATATAAGGTAAATCAAGAGAATTTTAATTCCATTAGGATTAGAATTTTTAAAATTAACAATTACCACACAAGTTAATCCTAATCCAAAGCTTTCTTTAATAAAAATTAGCATCGAACCTAATCTTCCACTTTCAATTTTTTTTTGGTTTATTCCTTTTTTATTTGAAAGAATGAGATCACATAAAAAATGAGATAAAAAAGAAATTGAATAAAAAAATCTAAAGATAAAAAATAATAAAGATAATAATAAGAGAATAAATAGGATAAATAAAATTAAAAAATGCATAGAAAAATATAGTAAAAAAATGAAATTTGACAATTGGCCTTAGATCAAGTTTGAGTTCGACTAATTAGGGCTTTTGGGTCTAAAACTAAACTAGGCCCAATTGACTTAGACCCCAGACTAAATAAGGTGTTTACACCCACAACTGTTAGGAAATTAGTAAACATGAAGCATAGGTTATTTCTCTAGCTTGACAATTAATTTTTATAACCTGGCCAATTCCTTAAAAAGGAATTGAAAATTTTATTTCACCATCCTCATTTCTTCTAATAATGTGAAAAACCATAGTTATGAAGGGCAAATTGATTCCTATGGAAACCAAGATCTAAAATTCTCACCTCCAAAAGTAAGTGGTAGCAACTAATATGCCACTTAGTCACACGAGATTTGTATATTTAATGTGCATGTATTAGTTTTAATTTGCAAATCAGTCTTCTAATCTTCCATCAATTCCATATAATTTTCTTTTAAACCAATTCCTAATAGCACATAAGTATATAATGGTTTCACATGTAAAAAATGGTGTTAAAATCTAAATTTTGAATGATTTTTGTTACTTTTGATGTTCGTGGTTTTAGGTTTTCAAGCTCAAGAAACTTCATTTTCATGTAGGTTATGCATTCAAGTATGCAAAGTAAAAATATTGGCCCAATTTTGGTAGCTTATTGCCATCCCACCTTGATCCACATTCATGCAATTCTAAGCTTTCTTGGACTCCATCATGTTCGGCCAAGAAAGAAATTTGATCTAAGCATGACACCTTTGCTTAGCCATGAAGAAACTATTTCGTACAAGGACTTTATTCATTGAGCCAAGTAAGGGAAAAGCCTAATTTGCTAAATCATGGACTCTACATGCACAATCCTATTCGACCAAGACCATTTAAGAGAAGCTTCATGCAATTTTTCCATAACGAAGCCTAAGTACATTCGGCCAAAAGGAATTTGAAGTTCACCATGAAGCTTGTTGCTTAGCCTTGAAAATTTTGACTTGGAATAGGATTTTATCCATTTAAATTGCAAGACTTGGATAAAAATCAAACTACTATTAAATTTCCAAGCCTTAGCCAAATCCAAAAGAGGAGATTAATCAAGACATAATCAAGATTCAAGTAAGGGCCAAGATTGCATCATCAAAACCCCATTCAACTAAACTCTCTAAGAATGAAAAGTCCACATTTGGTCAATTACTTGAAGATAAGGATTAGCTTGATCCTTTATCATTTGAAGTAAATTTAAACTATTGTAAAGCCTATCCTTCTCGTAGCCGAACTTATGCCTATAAATAGGCAAAGTCTCTTCACTTGTTGATCATACCATTCACTCTTCTCCTTTTCTCTTACTTTAGTTCTTTTCTTTTAATTTTTTAGGTGAGTTATTGGCTTACGTGACAGATTTGCCAATAACCACAAAATCTTTTATTTTTTTAAATTCTTTTAATCAAAGAAGTATTGTTTTCACAATCTTTTTTTTCTTGCTTTCAAGTTGCAAATCTTGTTTTCTTTTCTTTATATTCGACAAGCATTATTTTTCCTAAGATTGATCAAAGGTTTCTTTTATTTCTTGTAAGATTCAACCAACATTTGCTTTATTGTTTTACAAGTTATTTTCAAGCAATCGACACTCTCAAGTTCTTTACTTTTCAATCTTTTTTAATCTTGTTTTCTTAGATCTAGTTTTTGGCAATATTCTTTTACTTTTCAAAAGACAGTTGGTGTAGTCAAGATCTCTACCCACACATTGCCTTTAATCTTTATTTTCCCTACAACCAAACCCTGAATATAAGATCTTAGGGTTTCACCTTTGGTAATTGTGAACAACCCAATATTACATTCTGTAATCCTTAAAGAGACGATACTAGAATACTTTCTTTTATTACTTGATCTGAAAACTTGCGAACTATATACAAAATGCAGTAATCAAGTTTTTGGCACCATTGTCAAGGATTATAGTGGTATTTTCAATATCAATATAGAATTCTTAACTTCTTATAATCTAAACCCTTTTTTTTATTTATTTACTTTTCTTTTGCTTTTCTTTGACCTTTTTTGGTTTACATGTGCAAATCCAAAACTGTTGACTTAGCTCTTATTAAGCAAGAAAATGAAATAACCTTTAAAAGAAGAAGAAAAAAGCAATTAGCCTCACCTACATCAACTTCAATGGCTAATGCAAATAATGAGGGGCAAAAAACATTAAGGGACTTTACAATTCCCAACATAGATAGTTTTCAACCATCCATTAGAAGGCCATTTATTCAAGCCAACAATTTTGAAATCAAGCCTTCTATTATACAAATGGTCCAAACTTTTATACAGTTTAGAGGGTTACTAAGTGATAATCCAAATATTTACCTTTTTAACTTTCTTGAATTATGTGATACTTTTTGCTATAATGAAGTTTTTGATAAAGCTATTAGAGTAAGATTATTTTTTTTTCTCTCAAGGACAAGGGGGAAAGTTGGTTGTCTTCTCTACCACCTTGTTCAATCACAACTTGAGATGACTTGGTCCAAAAGTTTTTAGCAAAGTTTTTCTTACCAATAAAAATAAGAAAGCTAAGGAATAAGATTACCACATTTCTATAAAGTGATGGTGAAACATTGTATGATGGATGGGAATGATTCAAGGAGTTGCTAAAAAAAACCCACATCATAGATTTCCCCAGTTGCTTCATATTCAAATTTTTTACAATGGTCTCACGTAATCCATGATAACCACCTTAGATTTAGTTGTTAAAGGAGAAATTATGAGCAAGACTCCTGAGGAAGTAAATGAGTTTATTAAAGATATGGCTGCTAATAATTTCTAGTAGGGCATGGCAAGGAAGGTTGATAAAAAGTTTGTTAGTTATGTGAGATTTATGCTATTACTTCTATCAATTCCTAACTGGCCACCCTTACCAAAAACAATTGAAGTCTTAGGAAACCAACCATGTAAATGCTATACAAAGCCCATTTGTCTCCTGTGATATTGTGAAAGACCTTATTCCTTTTAAAGATGTCAAGTTATAGTAGAACCAGTCCAATACATTCAACAAGCCAAACGAAATAACAATCCTTATAGCAATACTTATAATCATGGATGGTGAAACCACCCAAACTTTTCTTGGAACTAGCCAAACCACCAATCCAGCAATAACCAAAATAATAACTACCTCCCCAATCCCCATACCTACAACCCACCCTAAGAAAAAAAACCCACCTTTGAAGACATGTTGACCCAACTGATGTAAGCTAAAAATGCTAATATCCAAAGTCTAGCTACATCAATCAAGAACTAAGAAAACAAAAGAGATCAACTCACCCAAGCCCTAGCAAATCGCCTTATAGGTGGCTTACCTAGCAATACTAAATCCAATCCTAAAAAAAAGGCAATAAGGGATGTAATGCAATCTATTCTTTAGGAAATGTTAGGATAGAGGATTATGATGAGGATGATGAACTTATAGTAGTAAACCTCCCCAACTTTGTAAGACAACCTAAAATTCATTTCATAGGAAAAAAAGGATATATTAGAAGATAAAAAACTCTTGAGATTTGGTAGAGAAATTTTGCAAAGGTTTAATCCTATGGCATTATAGGGCTTTAAAGATATAGAAACCTATAAGGAAGACCTTGAGGAGGAGAATATTGAGATGAACTATAAAGAAAATCTTAAAAAGTACATTAAAGAATCTGCAGGAGAAAGGCAAATGTCATAACAAGTAAGGAGAGCACTACTGGAAAGCATTCAGCCTAAACCTGAAGAGATAGTCCAAGGTGAACCAGCTCAAAATGATCAAGAAGGGACAATATAAGAAAAAGATCCATAAAGAGAAAAAAAGGGAAGAAGTTCAAGAAAAAATACAATTAAGGCCAATAATGATTGCCAAAATTTATAGGTAGTGTTTCAACATAACACCACCTTCTCTAAGGCTTATTCCTAAGAAGTTGCTCAAAGAATTGAAAGAAGCCACATTCTTAAAAGAATGTAACCCTGAACTTTAACAACTCATACCCAGAAAGCAAAAAGATCTAGGGAGTCTTACTATACTTTACAAAATTTAAAATTTAAAATTTTATGATACTCTTTGTGATCTTGGGTCTAATATAAACTTAATGCCTATGAATATTTTTGTGTAGCTAGGTTGTGGAGAATTTAAGCCTACCTAGTAGTACATTAAATTTGCTTATCAGTTTGCTAAATTACCACAATAGATGTTGAAAAATGTACTAGTCAAAATGAGTAAATATGTTTTCCTTATGGATTTTATTATCTTAGACATGGAAGATGATGAGGTTCCATTACTATTAGGAAAACCTTTCCTATTTACTGCTAAGGCCTTAATATGCTAGCTTTACCTTTATATTTAAAAACAAGAAGTTATAGTTTGTAACTGAAAGGTATGGTGTGCTAAGAGATGAAAAATATGTAGTGTAGTTAAGGTAAAGGAAACCCTTAAAGAGTTTGACTTAAAAGATAAATCTTCTAACCCTCTAAATCATTTAGCAACCCCTAGCTCCAGCCATATCAATCCTACCAGGAATTCAAACTCTGTATATGTGATCACTGCTAGAAGAACTAGTACACCTTTAAAAACCAAGTCTATTTATATTATTCCACAAAGAAAGAGGTAACAATGTAAGCTTCCTGCAAAGGGGTAAAGTGATTGCCATAGAATTAGAGATGGTCAAGCTTGACCAAAATTGGCGTGGCTTGAGAGGCAACCTAAGTTCTATTTTAATGAGTATGATTGTTTTCTTAATTTTTCTTTTAGATGATTATTTTCTTAATTTTTCTTTTTAGAGCAGGTATGTTTTTAATGTTTTATTTAAGTTATTTTTTCATAAATGAAGAAAAGCAAGGAAGATGCCTTATGCAAATGAGATTTAGCCTTGAAAAAAAATTTGAGGCATATTTCTTATTCCTTTATATTTTTTATACATGATTCTATTTATGTGTGGGGGGAAAAGAAAACTTTTTGAACTTAAAACGTTTTAAAATCTTAACCTATCTTTGCTTTCAAACCAAATTGGCATACTAAATATCATTATGATGCTCACTTAGTTGAAAGTTACATATATTTTCCAAAAATGACTAAAGTATGATATGAAGTTTAAGTATGAATGTAGTGAAACTTGAAAAGAATTCTTAAGCATGTCTTTTTTTTTTTATATGAAATTATGCATATATTTTTATTCTCTTTTAAGGAAATGCTATGATTTTTTTAAAAGTTTGTAAAATGTGGAATTGCATGAAATTTGAAGAAATGAACAAATGCCCAAAAATTCACCTACTTAACCTTTGAGGTAAAATTTTAGACTATATTTGACTCAAGAGATGATCTAAGCAGTTCTTTGGACTGTTTGAACTTATTTCAAGCCACATTGTGATAATGCATCCCTATTACCCTCATTTTGAGCTTTTTATATTAATTCTTTTCTGTTTATTTAGCCACATAATAAGCTAATAAGCCTTTTCTTTTATTATTATTATCCTTTTTTTTATTTTGACTAACCCTTTATGCTTACTTATGTATGGACATGTTTATGATATTTGGGAGGAAAAGAGGTGCAATGAAAGAAATGAAAGAAAGAAAATGGCAACCATAAAATGCAAAGCCTAAGAAAGCTAAAAATGGCTATATTATTTTCTAAAAAATGTTGTGAATAAAAGAAAAAAAATAAAGTGATGCCTTATAGATCAAGTTTCAAAAAAAGCTCCCACTTGTTCAAAGTCCAAGAAGTTGAAAGAAAGTAAGTTTAAAGTTTTTGAGCTTGAAATTTTCATTTTTCTATCTTGACCCAAGCCTTACATTACATACCTAAAAACCTTTTGATCTTGAGTTAAATATGTAGGTCTAACATTAGTGAAGAGGGATGGGAAAAGTGAACATATGAAGTCTATTCTATCTTTGAATTGAAATGTGATGAAATTTTTTACATTTTGTTAACTTCAATTATGTGCATGAATTAAATATTGAGTTGATTTGAATGTGTGAATAGCATAAGAAATTGGAAGCTTACTTTTGAAGAAAATTCCTATGACTCTGAATTTATTCTTAACTTTGTATTATGCAATAGTACATTATAGGAGTTTTGTATAATTTTGAGTTTGTGAATATATATAATGTTTTATAGTTTTATTGATTTGAGGTTTTTCTTGAAGACAAGCAAAATTTAAGTGTGAGGTATGACAGCACCTAAATATATAGTGTTTTCACATGTAAAAAATGGTGCTAAAATTTAAATTTTGGATTATTTTTTATGTTTTTCATGTTATTTTCATGGTTTTAAGTTTTCAAGCTCAAGAACTTTATTTTCATGCAAACCATGCATGCAAGCATGCAAAGGAGAAATATTAGGCCAATTTTGGAAGCTTATTGTCATCCTACCTTGATCCACATTCATGCAATTCTAAGTTTAGTTGGACTCCATCACGTTTCACCAAGAACAAAATGTGATCCAAGCATGACCCATTTGCTTAACCATGGAGAAATTATGTTGCACAAGGACTCTATTCATTCGGCCATGCAAGGGAGAAACTCAATTTACAAGATCATGGACTCTACAAGCACAATCCTATTAGGGCCAAGACCATTCAAGAGAAGCTCCATGCAATTTTTCCACAATAAAGGCTAGGTACATTCAACCAAGAGGAATTTAAAGTTCATCAAGAAGCTTGTAGCTTAGCCTTGAAGATTTTGACTTGGAGTAGGATTTTCAAGACTTGGATAAAAATCAAACTACTTTTAAATTTTCAAGCCTTAGCCGATTCCAAGTGAAGAGATTGATCAAGATTTAATCAAGATTCAAGCAAAGGCCAAGATTGCATCATCAAAGCCCCAATTCGACCAAACTCTCCAAGAATGAAGAGTTTACATTCGGTCAACTACTTAAAGATGAGGATTAGCTTGATCCTTTAGCATTTGAAGTAAATTCAAACTCTTATAAAGCCTATCTCTCTCATAGCCAAACCTATGCCTATAAATAGGCAATGTCTCTTCACTTGTTGATCATACCATTCACTTCTTTCTTCTTTTCTTTCTTTAGTTCTTTTTTTTTTTTAGGTGAGTTATTGGCTTAGGTGACAGATTTGCCAATAACCACATAATCTTTTATTTCTTTAAATTCTTTTAATCAAAGAAGTATTATTTTCAAGATCTTTCTTTTCTTGTTTTCAAGTAGCAAATCTTGTTTTCTTTTCTTTATATTCGGCAAGCATTATTTTTCCTAAGATTGATCAAAGCTTTCTTTTATTTCTTACAAGATTCGGCCAACATTTGCTTGGTTGTTTTATAAGTTATTTTCATGCAATCTTTATTTTAAGTTTACTTCAAGCAATCGACACTCTTAAGTTTATTTATTTTTCAATCTTTTTAATCTTGTTTTCTTAAATCTAGTTTTTGACAATATTCTTTTACTTCCCAAATGATAATTGGTGAAGTCAAGATCTCTGCCCATACATTGACTTTAGTCTTTATTTTCTTTTCAACCAAACCCTAAATTCCCATTTGTTTAGATATAAGATCTTAGGGTTTCACCTTTGATAATTGTGAACAACCCAACATTATATTCTATAATCCTTGAGGAGATGATATTGGAATACTTTTTTTTATTACTTGATTTGTGCACTTGCAAGCTTTATATAAAAAATAGTAATCAATTCCCTTCAAAATTGAAAAATAAACTCCTATAAGAATTAGATCAACTCCACACCATAAAATTGTTAGGCCTTTAACCATGATTAATTTGCATTTATCTTGCTGCTCTATGTTTCAATATCTATCCTTACACATATGACATAACTAACTCAACTACTGTCTAAGCTAAAAGGCATGATAAATATAACAAATGAAGAATCAAAAATTTTCTTTTACCTTACTTTAGTTTTTCATCAACAGCCCAATCAATGACCCTTTAAGCTTGTTCAATTAATGGAGGATGTTCATGGCTGAAAAAATACTTATTTGACTTTTTGAGTAAGTTCATTGTTTCCTCTCACATCTTGAAAGGTGTAATTCCATTGGCCTTAAAAAATTTTGCAGTTTGGCTTGTTCCTATACATAAAAAAGAGGCGTTACCAGGAAAAAGGGTATCTAACAAACATTTGAAAAGTTTTCAACCATCAAAGAGATTAAAAGCAAGACAAAATGACTTTCTTGCAATGATATCATCTTTTTTAAGTTTACAGATAATATGCATTTTGTTAATAATTCAAACTAGCTCATTTAATATATCTTTTTCTTTTTTTTTTTGTGTAAGGTTTAACACTATAAGAAATCTCACATATATTGATGCTCAAAAATCCATCGGTAAAACCAAAAAATCCATCAATATAGCACAATATACCCAATACCAACAGTCAAATGTGTATTCTAATGAATTTTAACTATTAGTATATCTCTTGTTGGTATAGACCTATACTAACAATTTTTAAGGTGTCGGAATAGGTCGCAGAGATATATCTATGGTTTAAGACTGTCAGTAAATGTATATCTATTGACATAGCATCTGTTATGTGTTCCACTGTTATACCTTTTACCGACGGTTAACACCTATCTGTATAGACTTGTATGCTTTAATTTTTCTTGCATATATCGATGGTTGCCTATATTGACGGCTAGCGCCTGTCAATGTAGACTTATATATTTTACAATTAATGCCTATCAATATAAACTCGTCATTTTTCTTACTTATAGTGATGCTTAACATCCGTCAATATAGACTTGTATTTTTTAATTTTCTTACCTATATTGATGGTTTGAGACTATCAGTATAGAATTGTATGTTTTAATTTTTTTACTTATATTGACGATTAGAGATTGTCAGTATAGACTTATATGTTTTAATTTTTTTTATTATATTTTATTGACATTTGGTGACTGTTAGTATCACCTAAAATATTCCAACAATCAAGTGCATCAGTATAAATATTAAGATGTTGGTAAATTTTTAAAAAAATTATATTTTCAATAATTAAATATTAATTTATTTATAATCGTAATATGATATGTTTTCATGTAAACGAAAAAAAAAAAAAAATAAAGTAAAATATATTTAATAACATTAAAACTACAAGTAAATTATTTATAATCCATAAACTTAGTATAAGTGAAAAACTAAAGTCATTGTACCAAATCTAATAAAACAAACATCGATAAAACAAAAATAGATAAAGAGTTACACCACTTCACTGTAAAAAATACAATCATAAGTTTGCACCCACTAGACACCTAAAAACTTTTGATCGCTTTAAAACTTCAATAGCGCTCTGACAAGATAATCTTAAAAAATCTATAAACAAACAAACAATTGCAAAACCACCTCAATAAGAAAAAACATACATGCACCATTACAAGTCCTTTCCAAAACCAAAATATTTTAATTCATACAAAATATCACAAGTCTTGAAAAAGTCAACAAGTGTAGCCACATCATATAACTAACAAGCTCAATGAACACAGCTCACTAATAGTATTCAATATACCAATCAAGCATCACAAAACATAGTAGCCTTATTTCAACAAAATGCATAACATCTAAAACAAAACCAAATCCCCCTACAAACATAATGCTCAAAGTAAATAAACAACTTCTTAAAATAAATGATCTCATCATAGATTTCTATAAAGAAGCATCTGCATAGCATAAAAAAATCCAATTAAAATTCTTGTAAATTATCTTATATATATATAATGTAAGAAGGTAATCATCCATTCATATACCAATAGAAATAATTTTATAAACATCTTATTCATTCATATATACAGAAGGTAATCCGTCCATTTATATTCCAATAAAAATAATTTTATAAAAATTTATTATGTGACGACGAGTTTATCATTTTCATTTTGAATAGGTTGATGACTTAAATTTGAAGAATAATAGTTTTCACGTGTGATTTCTGAAGCACTACTAGCATCAAGAACCTAAAAATAATTCAAAAGAAATTTCAGTAAGGTTCCAGATTGATGAGTAAGATGGCAATTTACATATATATAAACTAAAATAGATGTAATATATACCTTTTTATTCACCATGTGAGTAACAATATTTAAGATATCCATATTCTCATTAGGAAATTATCTTTTCAATATCAATAAAATAGTATTTAAAGTTTCTTTCAAATCTTTAATTTTAGCCTTCAACTTTTGCACCTCACCTTTATGCTGAACCAATTCAGAAGATGAAGGACCATATTGTTTAAATGAAGTAGATACTGTACCCATGCAACGAACATGCCCTTTTCTCTTTGATCCTTTAACTTTTGAATAAACATTATCTTTCTATGAACTCCCTTCAGAATTTTGAGTACTAGTTTCGCTTAAACCTTTTTTAATGAGTTTCTAAAATTGTAAGCAAACATTTTAGTATAAAAAAACTAAACATAAGTAAAAGCAAGTAATAACTAAATTAAATACCATAATTTTAGTTGTCTTGTTATTCACAACACTTCAATCTTTGCATGTACAAGAAATAATATACACATCAGCACGTGATGGTGGAATTTCATTAGCTTCTCGTTTCTACAAAGGTACAACATTAATTATTGTAATGACAAAATCGCATATATAAAAAGTAAACTTCATATTCATTTAATTGAGTGCGACAAAAAAATTGATATATGTACCAAGGTTTGAATGATCCTCGATAATGAATTTGTTCCTGTGCAATAAAGCTCATCTAATTTTAAGCGGTTTGTTTTGTTTGTCTCACTTTGTTCCCTTAAACAAATAAACAAGAAAAGATACATTACAGGGGATTAGGCTTTTAGTGGTATTTTTTTTCATGTTTAGTGACGTTTATAAATGCCATTAAAAGATTAGCAGTGTTTGCCAAAAACACTGCTAAAAGTGTCAGCTATACCTATGTTGGAGAAAATAAAGACATTTGTTCTTAGAAACGCTGGTAAATGCTAAATTTAGTGACATTTATAATAGAAAGTGCCACTATATTTTGGCATTTAATGGCGTTTTTAAGCACAAATGCTGCTAAATTAAAAATTTTATTTTTTTAAAATTTTTTTAATATTGATTATTATCATTAAATAAAAAATATTAAAAGAAATAAAAACAAACTTAAATTCATAAACTAAATATTATAAATACATAACTTGTTCCAATATAGATGGAACACGAAGTTTAATACATGTAATAACATTCATATTATTTTAGTGCATTAACCAAAGATCTAAAATGTATGAAATTGATGACTGCATAAATTTGAAACACTACCATTTGATGAAAGATTTTTTCCACCTTGGTCACTAGTGTGTTCAAAAACCTACTGAATAAAATAATACAAGTTTTAACACTTAATAATAAGCTATTTTTTATATTAAAAATATAAACAGTTACTAAATATAATACCTGAGTTGGTGGATCACCTAGATTAGTTCCTGAAAATTATAGTTGCACAAAATTCATAAAAATATTGAATCGATTATGCAATTACTGAAATCTTGCATGCTCTTGGTCCATTTTAACACATTCTTCTTCAATTTTAGCATGCTCATGTTCAACTCTAGCACACTCATATTCTCTTTCTGCTTCCATTTACTCAAAATGATGTTGTATAGTTTGCAATCCCTCTCTCAATATAGAGATATCAGAGATAACCTATTACAATGCAAAAAAAAAAAAAAACTATTACGTGTCATGCATTGATATTATGTTTTTAAACGATGCAAAAAAAGAAAAGAGATAACATCAACAAAAACTTTATACAAATTTTAATTGAATATTCATACATCTAGAAACCTATAATATAACAAAGGAAGATTAAGTATGTGGCAAATATTTTACCTTATAGTATTAACAAATTACTATAGATGTCTTTTTTTGGTTCTCTATTTTTTGTTATTGATGGTTGTCATGCACAATGAATCCTTTCACGTAAGATTAAGTCATTTCATCAACATGAAATCAAGAAGACAAGCACATGCACATCACCAAACATGCATATGCATGCTAGTTTCTGCATACGTCTATTTGTAAACACGATTAATAGTTTTGACAATTGGTGACATTGGCTACACAAGGAAAAAGAAATCCTATATCACTAACTTTGGAAAAGAATAAGCTTTTGCCGAGAAATGACAACAATGACAAACAAACAATGCACAGAACTTGTAAATTACAAATAGCACAAACACCTCTTTGTCCTTTAACGAGGAATAAAGCTTAAAAACACTTAACAACATCCTTTATATGAACATTTTCCCAGTCATGGATCCATAAGTGCAGGTAAATATCTAATACATGTTCCAGTTTACATAACTCAATAACAATCTCATTAAATTACTAGCAAATAAAGACATAAAAAAAAAGTAAAAGAAGCAAAATCGAGTTAAAAATACTTATACATAGTAATTTGTAAGAAAGTGATACAGATCTAAAAAAAGATCCCATAAAAGCCTCTTTAATACTCAAATTATATTTAAAACATAATAGACTATTTCATAATAGTTTCCTAAGAATATCTTGAATGAATCAACAAAATCATGTTAAAAAGTAACAATTTTTTAGTAATTTCAAAAATATTATGCTGAAAAAAAACTAACCTTAAAATTTCATTCATGTTTGTAACTAAATTCAACGTTCAATTTCAAGTTTTTAGAGAAAAACCTTACTTCTTTCATTTTCTATTCTATCTTGAATTTTTCTCACCAACCAAACAAAACCAAACTCAAAATTGCAATAATGAAATAAATTGGTAAAAAAAGCAAAAGAATAGCCAAATACTAAAAATTGCCAATGTTGAAATGAAACATACCAATGGAGCTTGAACGGCTGCGAAAACACAACAAATCAGACAAGAAGTTTAGGGATTTGACTCAAAATTCAAGAAAGTTAACTTGAAATTTGCAAAAATAAAAGGAAAGAAGATGAAAATTGACCATAAAATGACTAAAACTTAGGCAAGAAATTAAAAGAAAGCGACCCAAAATGAGCAAAAATGGAAGAAATGAGTAGGGAAAAGAAAAGCAAAAAAGGGGTCTCATAGGTTTGAAATTTAAGGGAAATTTAGTAGCATTTTCTTATAGAAACGTCACTAACTTTCTTGCATTTAAGGGAAATTAATTGAATAGGGTTATTCAAAGTGTTTTCTAGTACAAAATGTCTTAAATAATCCCTTTCTATTTTTTTGGGATTATTCAAGGTGTTTTTGGTCAGAAAACGTCTTGAATAATCTTTTACAAAAAATTGAATAGGGTTATTCAAGGCATTTCTGGCCAAAAATGCCTTGAATAATCCCTTTCCAAAAAATTAAATGGGGTAATTCAAAGAATTTTTTAGCCAAAAATGCCTTGAATAATCCCTTTCTTTTTTTTTTGTAAGAGATTATTCAAGACATTTTTTGTCAAAAATGCCTTCAATAATCATTTCTCACTTTTTTTAGAATTATTCAAGGCATTTTTGGCAAAAAAAAAATACCTTGAATAATCTCTTACAAAAAATTAAATAGAGTTATTCAAGGCATTTCTAGTTAAAAATTAAAAGAGATTATTCAAGACCTTTTTAGCCAAAAATATCTTCAATAATCTTTTCCAATTTTTTTGAATTATTCAAGACGTTTTAGCCCTAAAACACCTCCAATAACCCTAAAAACGCCTTGAATAATCTTTTCATAAAAAGTGAAGAGGATTATTCATGGCATTTTGTTGGCCTTAAATTGATTAAGAGTTTTGATTTGACAAAATAAAAATTTGCCAAACTTGTTTCAATCTTGTCTAAGCTTAAATTGAACAGTTTTTCACCCTTCTATTTTGCCAAAATTCATTTGAGAACCAAAAGAACTCAAATTCTCAGAATAAAACATGATTTATGCAAGTTTTGATAGAAAGGATCGATCCCTTCCATTACCAGATTGATCCCCTAGCAAAAGGGATCGATCTTGTTTTCAACTAAAACCAAAAGTTCTCAAGATTTGGCAAAAACTGATCGATCCCCTCCCTGTAGGGATCGATTGGTTAGCAAAATGGATTGATCCCATTATTCAAGGGATTTATCACTTTTTCATACAGAATGCTTTCCTCGTGCAATTTTCTAGAAAAAAAGATCGATCCCCTCACATAGAGGATCGATCACCTAAGGCAAAGGATCGATCCCCTCTTAAAGGGATCGATCGGTTGTTCAAACATAATGTCCTCCAAGTGTGAAAACCCAGAAAAGGGATCAATCCCCCCACATAGGGGATCGATCACCTAAAAGAACAAATCGATCCCCTCAAGCAAGGGATCGATCGGGTAAGGCAAAATAGGCACAAAATTGAGCTTTCTCAAACATGAACCAATCGATCCCCTAAAGGCTTGAAACTCCTAACAGTTATTTTCTATCCAAAATTTCTATAGGTTTGAAACATTAAATGCAATCCAACGGCTCTCAACTGCTTCTTAACTATAAATCAAGCATTCCACTGCAGACCAAGACACAACAAGAGTCAAGAAACTTATTGCTATTCACCTATCAATATGCTCAAGCATTCAGAGCTATTAAAAGAGAAAAAATGCATAATTCATATCAATCTTTCTTTACTTTTTTATCTATGCCTTTTTGTACTTCAACTTAGTAAATACCCAACCTTTGTGAGGTTCTTAAAGTTTGCCAAACACTTTTAAATTTTTGTATTGTGAGTGTGTAAGCTTAAAGGGGAGGATAACCCTTAAGAGTGTATGTTGTAGAGTTTGTAAAGCTTTGTGAAAGCTTATGTGTAATCTTCATCTAATAGTGGATTAAACTCTTTAGCAAGAGAGGCTAAAGGAGAGGATATAGGTGCCTAAGAAAAGACCGAAGCTCTATAAATCTTGGTATTAAATTCTCTAACCATATCTCTTATTTATATTCATCTATTGTGCTTATTTAATTTGATAATTTATGGATATTGAATATTATCTTTAAAAATTTTATTAAAACCAATTCACCCTTCTCTTGGTTTATTCTAAGTCTTTGAGCTAACAATTGGTATCAGAGCTAGTACTCTTTTTATAGGTTTAATAGCCCAAGAGTGATCCTGAAAATGGCTCAGAGAAATATGATAATCAATATGGAAAAATCATCCTCAAGCTACAACAACTATACCTGCCAACGATAGGTGTGTCTCATGGCAAATGAAACAGTTGCAATATCTCTTGGAAGTGAAGGGCATTTAATTGTTAGACCCCCTCTCTTTGCTGGTGACAACTACTCCTATTGGCAGACTAGGATGAGGCTGTTCATTCAAGCTAATGATTATGAAGTCTAGAGGGTCATTGTAAATGGTCCTTAAATTTCAATGAAGATGGTGGATGGTAAGAAAGTGATAAAGCTAGAGAGTAATGGGATGTCAATGACATGAAGATGGCTCAATTCAATGCCAAAGCAATGCACACACTCTTTTGTGCATTGGGACCAAGTGAGTATAATAGAGTCTCCTTGTATGAAAATGCAAAGAAAATTTGGAATAAGTTGACAGTCACCCATGAAGGTACAAACCAAGTGAAGGAGACAAAAATAGTTATGCTTACTCATGATTATGAGTTGTTCAAGATGAAATCCGATGAAACCATTAGTGAGATGTCAAACCACTTCACCGATATCTTTAATGATTTAAAGGCTCTTGGAAAGGCATATTCAAATGTGAAGATGGTAAAGAAAATTCTCAATAGTCTACCAAAGAGTTGGGAAGCCAAAGTGATAGCCATTGAAGTCCAAAGATCCTCATACACTTTCTTTGGATGAACTAATGGGCTCTCTCCTCACTTATGAAATAAAGATAAAAAAGAGACAAGAACCAATCAAGAAAGGTGGCATTGCTCTCAAATCTACCTTTCAAGAGGATGAAGAAAATTTTGCTCAAAAGGAGGATGATGAAGATGAAGAGATGGCCATGTTTGCAAAGCGATTCAAGAAGTTCATGAGAATGAACAAGTTCCCAAGTAGGAGAAGACCACAAAGGGAGATGACTAAAAGGGAATCAAGTAGAAGAGAAAGGGACCAAATTATTTGCTATGAATGCAACAAACCGAGTCACATTAAACTGATTATCTTTTATGGAAAAAGCAAAACATGACTAAGCCAAAGAAGAAAGCTATGGTAGCAACATGAAGTGATAGTGACTTCTCCGATGATGAATCAAATGAAGAGGAAGTAGCTAACCTATGTCTCATGGCTCTTGATGAGCCCAAAGTAACCTCTAATCTATGTGATTCAAATTCATACTCATTTGATGAACTACAAGATGCCTATGATGAATTAGCTATAGAATTTGAGAACATGAGCATAAAATATAGAAAAATGATTAGTAAATTGAAACTAGAAAATGAGTCATTGACTAAAGCAAAAGAAGACTTAAAAAAAGAAGTTGAGCTCTTGAAGGTAAATGTCAATGACTTGACTAAGAAAAATGAAAATCTACATTATTCATTTTCTAGATTTTATATGGGTCATCAAAAGCTCAATGACATGCTAGAAACACAAAAAGCTTTCTTTGATAAAGATGGACTAGGTTATAATGGTGACAACAAAGAGACTCACTTAAAAAATTTCTTTATTAAGCCAAATGATTCATCTAGCATGTGTGCACATTGTCATAAATTGGATCATTCTATATAATATTGTTCCTTAAAGAAAGTCACTTATAGAGGTAAGCTTATTAGGAGAGTGTGGATTCCAAAAAGAGTTAACATATCTCAAGATGAGGCTACTAAAATGAAGTGGATTCCAAAAGGCATAAAAATTGTTAGTACTAACTCTCAAGGACCCAAGAAAATTTAGGTACCCAAAATAAAAATTTAATTATGTTTTTGTAGGTGGATGAGCCTTGCTACAAAGCAAATTCAAGCAAGAACAATCAATGGTACCTTGATAGTGGATGCTCAAAACACATGACCGGAGATAAAACTCTCTTTAAGGACTTAAAAGCGAAAAGTGGAGGAGATGTTACATTTGGTGACAACTCAAAAGGCCAAATTGAAGGGATTGGCTCCATTGGTAACAATTCCTCTACTTCTATTGAAAATGTTTTAATTGTAAAAGGTCTCAAGCATAATTTACTTAACATTAGTCAATTATGTGATAAAGGATTTAGGGTTATGTTTGAATCCATGTGCTGTTAAGTAATTGATATCAAAACTAACAAGCTTGTTTTTGTTGGACACCGTCAAGGAAACATTTATGTAGTGCATCTAGATGACCTATCCTCTAAAAATGTTTGTTTTATGGCTCAAAAAGAAAATGAGAGTTGGATTTGGCATAAAAAGCTTGGACATGCAAGTATGCATGTAATTTCAAAACTTTTTTAAAATAATTTCGTTATTGGTTAGCCAAAGTTGAAATATGAAAATGACAAGGTTTGTGATGCATGTGCTCAAGGAAAACATAGAAGAATTTCTTTCAAACCTAAAAATTGCATTTCAACTACTAGACCTCTTCAACTATTGCATATTGATCTTTTTGGCCCTACTAGAACAATGAGTCTTGATGGAAAACAATATGGGTTTGTTATTATTGATGATTTCACTAGATTCACATGGGTTCTCTTTTTGCATTCAAAGAATGAGGCTTTTGAAAAATTCATCACTTTTAGTAAACAAAAACAAAATGAAAAAGGTTATTCAATTACTAGTATTAAAAGTGATCATGGAAATGAATTTGAAAATCTAGGCTTTAATATATTTTGTAGTGAAAATGGTATTAGCCATAATTTTTCTGCTCCTAGAACTCCTTAACAAAATGGGGTAGTAGAAAGGAGAAATAGAACTTTAGAAGAAATGGCTAGAACCATGCTTTGTGAAAACAATCTACCTAGATATTTTTGGGCGAAAGCCATAAATGCTTCTTGCTATATCATAAATAGAGCTATGATTAGACCAATTTTGAAGAAAACCCCCTATGAACTTTTTAAAGGAAAAAGGCCTAACATAATTTATTTTCATCCTTTTGGTTGTAAATGTTTTATTTTGAACAATGGAAAAGATGATCTTGGTAAATTTGATGCAAAAAATGAAGGAATTTTCCTAGGATATTTTTTAAATTCAAAAGCTTATAGAGTTTTCAATAAAAGAACATTAGTGGTTGAAGAGTCTATACATGTTAACCCACCTTCGAGAAAGGTGCTTCTTAATGATGATGATGTAGGTATACTTCAAGAATGGATCAATGATGTACCTCATGACATTGAGGAGAAAAATCAAAAGGTAAAAGCTGAGTTTCTAGAGGAGCCATAACACATAGAGAGAGAGAGCCAAATCATTCTAGAGAAAGGAGGTATGTCAAAGATAGTGAAATCATTGGTGATCTAACTCAAAAGGTAAGAACTAGATCTTCTTTTAATGTGTGTAATTATGTTACTTTTTTATCTCATATTGAACCCAAAAATATAGATCAAACATTAGGAGATGATCATTGGATTTTGGCCATGCAAGAAGAATTGAACCAATTTGAAAGAAACCATGTATGGAATCTTATACCTAGGCCTAATGATCATCCCACCATAGGCATCAAATGGGTCTTTAGGAATAAAATGGATGAAAATGGGAATATCATTAGAAACAAAACTAGTTTGGTAGCTTAAGGGTATAGAAAAGAGGAAGGAATAGATTATGATGAAACTTATGCCCCGGTAGCAAGGTTAGAAGCCATAAGGATGTTGCTTGCATTTACATGTTTTAAAAATTTTAAGCTTTTTCAAATGGATGTCAAGAGTGCATTTCTTAATGGTTTTATAAATGAAGAAGTGTATGTAGAGCAACCTCCCGGTTTTGAAAATCCAAAATTTCCAAATCATGTTTATAAATTGACAAAAGCTTTATATGGTTTAAAATAAGCTCCTAGAGCTTGGTATGAAAGATTGTCAAATTTTTTGATTGAAAATGATTTTACTAGAAGAAAGGTTGACACTACACTTTTTATTAAAACAAAAGGTAAGGACATTCTCATAGTGCAAATTTATGTTGATGATATTATATTTGGTGCTACTAATGAAATTTTTTGTCAAGAATTTGCTAAGATTATGCAAGGTGAATTTGAAATGAGCATAATGGGAGAACTCACATTCTTCTTGGGCCTACAAGTAAAGCAAACAAAAGATGGCACCTTCATTAATCAAGCCAAATACATCAAGGATTTGCTCATAAGGTTTGGATTGGAAGAATCAAAGCCTTGCTTGACACCAATAAGCACTTCAACAAAGCTTGACAAGGATGAAGGAGGTAAACATGATGACTCTAAACTATATAGGTCTATGAGTGGTTCATTGCTATATCTTACTGTTAATAGACCTGATATTATGTTTAGTGTATGTTTATGTGCTAGATTTCAATCATCTTCTAGAGAAACACATTTTTTTACAGTTAAAAAGATTTTTAGATACCTTAAAGACACCCCAAATTTAAGATTATGGTATCCAAAAGGCTCTTCCTTTGCTTTACATGCCTATTCCGATGCAGATTTTGGTGGGTGCAAAATTGATAGAAAATGCACTTCTGGTACTTGTCAATTGTTTGGAAATATGCTCATGTCATGGTTTTCCAAGAAACAAAATAGTGTTGCTTAATCTATAACCGAAGCTGAATATGTAGCGGCTGAAAGTTGTTATGCCCAGGTTTTGTGGATTAAGCAACAATTGGAGGATTTTGGAATAACCATGGATCATATTCCCATTAAATGTGACAATACTGTGCCATCAAGCTCACTAAAAATTCAATTCAACACTCTAGAACTAAACATATTGAAATTAGGCATCATTTTATTAGAGATCATGTTCAAAAAGGTGACATTGTACTTGAATATGTTGACACCTTGCATCAACTAGCTGATATCTTCACAAAACCTCTTGTGAAAGATAGATTTTATGCAATTAGAGGTGAACTTGGCATGATGAATGTTCCTTGAAGTGAATTTCTTGATGTTATGATATATGGTGCAATTTTGATTGATTAAATGTATGTTTTTCTAAATTTTTCTTTAGTTTGTGCATGATTGTAAAATGCTTGTTTGAATGATCATATTGCATGGTTTTCAACATGCGACAGCAAAAACCAATCGATCCTCTTTGGAATGGATCGATTGGTTCTTCACCCCGTAGCTAAAGTAAAGGGAAAACATAGGGAACCGATCGATCCCCTTTGGACAGGATTGATCGGGTGTAAAGGCAGTAGCCAATTTCGTTGAACCTAGGAAGAATTGATCGATCCCCCTTGGAAAAAGATCGATCGGGTGTGAAGGCAGTAGCCAATTTCGTTGAACCCAAGAAGAACTGATCGATCCCTTATTTGATAGGATAGATCGGATATTCAACTAGTAGCTAAAATGACTTGAAAAGGTATAAAACCGATCAATCTCCTTCAAACCCAATCGATCGATTCCATGCAAAAGCTTAAAATCGATCGATCCCTCACTTCAACCGATCGATCGGGTCGTGAATTTTAAGCATGATAAATTCGGGTCTTCACTTGTTTAGCCGATCCTTTCATCTTTCCTCTCTATTCATCTTCTTTCCCAACTCTTTCTCTCTACACCCTACATATTCCCACTCACTTCTCACCAAAAATTGACTCTTTTTCTTACAAATTTCTCTTGTAAACTTGCTACCTACTATTTCTTACTTATCAAACTCATCTCCTATGGCACCTAGAACCAAAGTCATGGCTGGACGACGAAACCCTCCAAGAAAGGCTTCAAGCTCCACTATGAAGTCTTTTTTCAACCAAAATTTCAACAATCTCGAAGCCAAGGAGTGATGTGAGACACACTTTGCTCACCGGGAAGTAAAGCCTGGAAGGGTAATCTCACTAGACTTCTTTCAATCAATAGAGTTTCCCTATTTGCATACTTTTGAGTCTTTTAGATAGATGCCTTACTTGTGTATAGAGAGTCACTTATTCGAGAATCTAGTAAGAGTTTTCTATAGTAATGCTAGCTGTATTCAAATTGAAGGAAAAAATAGGCATTACCTTGATAGGTTCAAAACATACGTAATGGGGAAGGAAATCTTAATTACAAAACAAGTTCTAGCTGAGGCCTTTACATTAGCTGATGAAGAGGAGACAAATACTAGATGTGATATGATGTAACTAGCTCAAGATATCTTTAGGAATCATAATTTACAGGTTACTTCCACACAAGCCTCTAGGTTACCCATGCATGGTCGGTTACTACACCTTATTGTAACCCATGTGTTAGCCCCTTTTGGGGCACAATACTCCACCATTAGGAAACAAGATTATTGGTGGATGTACAAGATCAAGCATGAACAGAAACCAAATTTGGTGCACTTCATTTTTAGTGACATGATGAAAATTATCCAGAATAAAGATGTTACTCTGGTATATGGTTCTGCTATAAGCAATCTTTTGAGACATTTGGAAGTAAACACTAGAGGCGAGAGAGAGATGCACGTCAATGACCCATTTAGTATTGTTGAGCCTTCCACATTGCATAGTATGGGGTATGTTGAAACTTCAACTGGCTAATGGGTTAAAAAAGGGGATATTGGTGTTGCACAAGAGGAAGAGGAAGAGCAAGACCCTGTATATATGCCTGCACCTTAAGAAGAACCCCCTAGCACACCTTTTGACACTCAAGGTACCTTAGAGATGCTTTTGCTTCAGATGAACAGTCTACACTCGATGGTTGACACTATGAGCACTAGATTGAAGTCCATGGAGGAAACTTAAAATGAACTTGTGACACAAGTCCAGCATCTTCGAGTTGATATTGAGCATATGAGGTTTATTCCTCAGCACATGGGACAGTCTTCGTATTACTCTCCTCCTCCACCTCCATCTCCTCATTCTCCACCTCTACCTCAATAAAGCCTTCTTATTGCCATCTCTTATGTTTTCCCACATTTTTTTTATTATTTTGTAAATATAACTTTGATACCAGTTTTTAGGATCAAGAACTTACCAATGTACCAAAAGCTATAGCTAATAGCGAAAGCGTAACTCTATTTCCTTATTCTCTTTTGGTAGCGCAGAGCCCCATACTAAGTGACAGGCGAATATAAAGGGTTTCGTAAAGCCTTCATGGGATACCTCACCCATTGGGCCTCGACAGGTTGGGTTGCCATACACCAAAATCCGATCCAATATTTGCTCTTCCGCTTCCTCTTGTGCAGCACCAATGTCTCTCTTTTTAACCCATTGGTCAGGTGAAGTTTTAACATACCCCACACTATGCAATATGGGAGGCCCAAGAATACTAAATGGGTCATTGACGCACATTTCTCTATCGCCTCTAGTGTTTACTTCCAAATGTCTCAAAAGATTGCTTATAGCATACCCATATACCAGAGTAACATCTCTATTTTGGATAATCGTCATCATGTCACTAAAAATGAAGTGCACCAAATCTGGTTTCTGTTCACGCTTGATCTTGTACAACCACCAATAATTTTATTTCCTAATGATGGAGTATTGTGTCCCAAAAGGGGCTAACGCATGGGTTACAATGAGGTGTAGCAACCGATCATGCATAGGTAACCTAGAGGCTTGTGTGGGAACAACCTGTAAATTGTGATTCATAAAGATATCTTGAGCTAGTTGCACCATATCACATCTAGTATTTGTCTCCCCTTCATTAGCTAACGTAAAGGCCTCAACTAGCACTTGTTTTGTAACTAAGATTTCTTTCCCCATTACATATGTTCTGAACCTATCAAGGTAATGCCTATTTGTTCCTTCAATTTGAACACAGCTAGCATTACTATAGAAAACTCTTACTAGATTCTCGAATAAGCGACTCTCCATACACAAGTAAGGCATCCATCCAAAAGACTCAAAAGTATGCAAATAAGAAAATTCTATTGATTGAAGAAGTCTAGTGAGATTACCCTTCCAGGCTTTACTTCTCGATGAGCAAAGTGTGTCTCATACCGCTCCTTAGCTTCAGGATTGTTGAAATTTTGGTTGAAAGAAGGCTTCATGGTGGAGCTTGAAGCCTCTCTTGGAGGGTTTCATCATTTAACAATGACTTTGGTTCTGGGTGCCATGGGAGATGAGTTTGATAAGTAAGAAACAGTGGGTAGCAAGTTTACAAGAGAAATTTACAAGAGAAAGAGTCAATTTTTGGTGAGAAATAAATGGGAATATGTAGGGTGTAGAGAGAAAGAGTTGGGGAAGAAGATGAATAGGGGAGGAAAGATGAAAGGATCGACCAAATAGGTGAGGACCCGAATTTATCACACCTAAAATTCATGACCCGATCGATCGATTGAAATGGAGGATTGATCAATTTTGGGCTTTTGCATGGAACCGATCAATTGGGTTTGAAGGGGATCGATCGATTTTGTGTCTTTCCAAGTCATTTTAGCTACTGGTTGAATATCCGATCAATCCTATCAAAGAAGGGATCGATCAATTCTTCCTGGGTTCAGCGAAATTGACTATTGCCTTCACACCCGATCAATCCTGCACAAGAGGAGGAAGAAGACCAAATGTTGGAATCAAATACCCAACAATAAGATTTCAAAAAAATATTTAGATTTTTTCGAACCAAACACCCCTTGAGTTTTTTATAATTTGTAGATTTGTATTTAGCAGGCAAAATTATAAAAAGTCAAAGTATATAAAAGCGTTTAGGTCAAAAAACGCCACAAAAATATATTTTTAGTAGCGTTTTTAAATCCAAATGCCACTATATAAGAATTTAATGGTGTTTTATAAAAAGGCCCGCTAACCTTATAAAAAAACAAAATGTTGTGGCATTTATTTAAAAATGCCATTAAAAAACAGCCACTCAATCTCCATTTTCATGTAATGATATATTATAATAACTTTGTAATTATTATCATAGTGTTAAAACAAAGTAAATTTTATATTTTATAAACATTTACCTTCGCTTTATTAGTCAACCAATTTGCAGCAAGAAACAGGAATTGGCATAATCATTATCTAAATGCTAAAAAAAAAAAGATTAGGCATAATCAAAGAAGAATCTAAAAAATAGAAATTTAAAGCAACATATAATAACTAGTACCACTAAGAACATGAAATTAAGTGTTGGAAAATTTAAAAGCAAGTAAAAAAAATAAATGTAATAACTTGACATCAAAATAAAGTAAATTAATCAAGCAAATGAATAAGGAAGACAAGCTCAAATAATCAAAACATTAATTGAAAACCGAACTAGAATGAAAGTAGAGTATAAACATGAAAATAAATCAAAGAAAATTATTAAGTAGTTGATTCAAGTGCAAAGAGCTTCTTAGGAGATTTCTCTACCTAATAGCTACCTTGGACCATCTTTATCAAGTCCCAACCAACCATAAATAACTCATAATTACAAAAGGATAAAATCTAGATATATTGTAAAAACTATGTAGAAATGAGTGATTTTTGCAAGGAAAACAAAGTTTTAAACATTGAAAATTTAAATAAGGATTTTAGCTACAAAGTTAAAAAGATTAAAAGCAAGGGAGAATAAGATGAGATAAGCTTCAAGTGAGGTAAGGACTAAAAGGCAAGGTAAGGATGGTAAGAACAAAATTTTCACTACTTTTGTTTTAATAAGTTTAGATTTTTTTTAAAGGTTTTCATGCCCAAAATATGAGAGCATAAGGACCAATTTTTTCTTTGAGCATTAATTGGATTTGTCTTTTATAAAAAAAAAATTACAAATAACATAGAAAAATATTTATGCCCAAGACGTAGGGGCATTTAGTTTGCAGAATCGTATATTCATAATAAAAGTGTGATCCCTGGATAAATGCGATACCTGAAGTTTTCTTTCATTTTTAGCGCATCTCATGTTCAGATTCATTCATTTTGTTGAAGAGAATCCACATATATTAAATCCTGAATAATTACTATAATCTCCTTGGCATATACGATGGTAACTTAAATAATCCAATTTTTAAGCAATGGGGATTATTTAAGGTATTTTTGGCCAAAAAATACCTTGAATAATCTTTAAAAATCTTCGCATATGATTATTCAAGGTATTTATGACAAAAAACACCTTGAATAATCTCATTTAATTTTTATGATAGGATTATTGAAGGTATTTTTTGCCAAAAATACCTTCAATAATCCTTTATTTTTTTGAGGGGATTATTCAAGATATTTTAACCCAAAAAACACCTTGAATAATCCCTAAAAATTTTTATAGGAAATTATTGATGGCGTTTTTTGCTAAAAATGCCTTTAATAATCGCTTAAAAAAATTGAATGGGATTATTAAAGGTGTTTCAAGCCAAAAATGCCTTCAATAATCTCCTCTCATTTTTTTTTGGGAAAAATGCCTTGAATCCTCTTCAATTTTTATGAGGTAATTATTCAAGGTATTTTTGCCTGAAAAATGCCTTGAATAATCCCTTACAAAAAATTGAAAGGGGTTATTGAAGGCATTTTTGGCTAAGTACGTGCCTTGAATAATCCCCTTAAATTTTTATGAGTGGATTATTGAAGGTATTTTTTACCAAAAATGCCTTCAATAATCCCTTCCCCTTTTTTGTAAGATTATACAAGACGTTTTGGTGTGAAAACACCTTGAATACTTCTTTAGAAAAAATTAAATAGGGTTAGTCAAGGCGTTTATAACCAAAAATACCTTGAATAATCCCCTTTAATTTTTATGAGAGGATTATTGAAGGTGTTTTTAGCTAGAATGTGCATTGAATAATCCCTTACAAAATATTGAATAGGTTTATTAAAAGCGTTTTTGACCAAAAATACCTTGAATAATCCATGAATTATTAAAGGCGTTTTTAGCTAGAAACGCCTTCAATAATCCATGAATTATTCATTAAAAGAGATTATTCAAGGGTTTTCTATATATAACATATTTATACTAACGGATATTTATATTCAAATAGATTATAACCATAATATATAACATATTTATAATAACGAATATTTATATATTGTCATAAAAAGTTTACCTATACCGACGATTATACAAAGTGTTGTATAGGCACTATCTATACTGATAGTAACAAAAATTCATCAGTATAGATACTTTTTACTTACATAATTTGATCGTTAGTATAGATAAGTGTTTGTATATAACATACTTATACTGACAATAGTTATATTCCATCAAAAAAAGTTTATTTACACCGACGGTTGTCTAAAATGTTGGTAAAAGTATGGTATCTTCTAATGGTATTAAAAACAATCATCAATATAAATTTTTTTTACTGATGCAATTTGACCCTTAGTATAACCAAACGTCAATATATAAAAAATTTCTTATAGTGTAAGGAGGTGGGTTTACCCTGCTTTAAGTAGATCATCAAGTTAACATTCTTAAGCAGACGATTTTCACACCTCATGCATACTTGTGTGGCATTAAGAGCACCTACTTATTTATATAAAAGTTTTTGTTTCATAGTGAATACTATGATCATCCGAAACAAATTAAAGATGAACACTGCACACTTTTTCACTACCATTCCCCAATAGAAACGGGTTTTCATTGAATTCCATAAGAAAATTTTCTAAAGTAGTTTTTGAAGTGTGTTATATGATGCTATAATAATAAGTAGTGAGCTAAAATGGCAAATAAAACACTAACCCTCCACCAGAATTCCCATAAGAAGCATTTCAATTTTATTTGGATACTTGATCTTCCTTGCCTTCAATTTCTCCATTACAAAGGACTTTATTGATCTTGTCGACCATCTAAACATCACAATCACCCAATTCCAAACAATTATTCACAAATAAAAAAAGCCCAACCATCAATCCAATATAAGATTTCCTTAAATCCTCATGTATATGCATATATGTATACATACATATATGAACATATGTTTGTTCCATAGTATAAACTCTTTTGAGATTTCTCAAAAAGTGCTATTTCTTATTTCTTGTAACAACAAGCACAGTACCTGTTACCTATGTGATTGATTAATAAAGCTAGGCTGTTAAAATAAACAAACTAAAAGTAAATAAGGTGTAAAGAGACCCAAGTTGAGATGTTCAAGAAACTATAAAATTATTGAAATAGAAAAAGAGAAATTTTAGTACTTAAGTCTTTACTAAAGCAAGATAGCAGCCACCAAACACTTTATACACATTCAGTAAGTTACCTGAAGTTTTTTAGTAAGGGCAATCACTTCATCCAAGTTTGCATTAGTTTCCTACAACAAACACAATAAGAAATTGATTGATAGACAATTGTCAAAAGTTATAAGACAATTATTAAAACAGTTTAGAAAAAACCAGTTCATTTCAAAGCATTCAAATATAAAAGGAACTTTAAGAATAAATAAGAAAACTACCTGACCTCTAGTGTTTTACTGTTAGAAGCAATGTCCCTACCATGGAAACACCACCTATCAACTCCAAACTTGTTTATGAATTCAAAATTGGCTTTCAATGCAATATCTTTCAAAAAAGACCAAAGAAAATTATTACATGTTGCAAATTAGTATTAATCAATAATAATAAAAGAAAAAGTGAGCAATAACTATCAATCTTTCTTCATCTTTTGGCCACATAAATGGAATTGCTACCATTTATCTATGGCCAAATCTTTATGAGTACACTAAGAGGATCGACACTTGTCCTATGGAAATTCATCAGCCATGCTCTTTCATAATCACTAAGACACATTAAATAACAATTACCTGATTAACCATCTCCAGCCTAGGTTGCATACATACAAGAATTAACCATATAAGATCTTTTAGGAAGAAAACAACACTTGCAATTGCAATTTGGAAAAATAATGAAGCAAGGATGAAAAAACATATAAGCTCTAGAAAATGCATTACTGCCAATTTAATTGCTAATGCTGTCATTCAAACTTATGAAAATAGTGGTGGTAAAGTTTGATCATAAACTTAATAAGAACACTTGATCATATTCATAATGTGTAAGAAAAATCCTTCAATAGAGTAGAGAGATCAGGCACTCTACATCTAATATGATGAGTAAACTATTTTCGCATTGGTACATATTCTACAATTCATCACCTATACCCAAAGATGCATTTAACTTCAAAGAAGAAAGATTATAGATAGAACCCCAAAATACCTCTTAGCTAATTGTTGTTCCAATGTTCTTCTCACCAATAGAAATAAAATGATAATGAATGCTGAGATAGAATAAAAGCAAACATAAGATTACAATTTAATTTTCAAATAATCCAAATTTAAACAAAAGAATGAGATAGTTGAAATAAAATAATTCGTAACATGGTACTTCATCTGGTTCAAGAAAACTAAACACCAAAATACAATGTAATATTGTGGCTCTTTTTTGTGTTTGTTTCCATAGGGTATGTTAGTTGTGTACACCTTATTGTCTGAGGATGGCAAAAAGCAATTTAAGGCTGTTTTGAGTCATATAGATGCTTACCTCACCAGCATACAATTTCTTGGAGGTGCTTATAACAAATATACGTTTTCCCTATTTCAATCCTTGGATTATATCAAGTACTTTCTAGGTCTGTTTATGGATAATCTTTCTTTCTTTCAACAACAATGTACTCATAATGCCATTTTTTTTTTTTTGCTATTTCCACATTAAAAGACAAAACACACACATATCAGGATTTTACATCAATTGGAATTAACAATTTCATACATGTTATTAGAAATTTAAATCTAGAAACCTAACATATGATGGCACATACAAGTCCAAGATACTTAATGCATTGCGATTGAAGCTTTAATCTCGGGCATTCTTTGGGATTAATATCTTTGCCATCCCCTATATCTAACCTGTCAAACAGCACTAGCAAAAAAACTCCATGAGTAATTAACTGCTTTGAACACTTTCATTGGGATATTTCAAGTTAATAGCAATTGCAATTCATGTTAAGGCTTACCAGTAGAAAAATGGTTGACCAGCATTAGCTTTACACCGCTCCTCGAAGTAAATATGCAAGCTATGCCCATAGTGATGACGTGCATCAATCTGCACTAAAAAAAAAAAAAAGTTAGGTTCAATCAATAAAATTATCAAAAAAAATCTAAAATTTGAAATGAATATATGTTTTGATTCAAGTGAAAGGCCCAAGGACTTAGGAGAGTAAATTACAGCTTCAATCCAATGTTGAAAAGCCAATTTTTGTGCTTTGGTATCTTCTAACAATCCCTTCCCAATTTGACAAAATTCCAAATTTGATCATTTATGAAAAAATCGAACTTTTAAACTAAAAAATAATAACAAAAATATTTTTTTAATACCTTACAAGCATTTAAGCGAACACGACTCCACCTTGAAACATCAATCAAGCATTTAAGCGAACACTCAAAAAATCAAAAAATGAAGTTGTATTGTGATTAAGCCTTACATAATCTAAAACCAAGCACCTAAAAAAATAATTACTATAACCCAAGAAATATAAAATTTTAAATAATGTAAAAAGGAAAAAAAAAAAAAGACAGATAAAGATTTTATGAACTTACCAGAGTTCTTCAATGACAACAGCAGACTTTGTTAACCTTTGTCGATACAATTAAAGAGAAATTAAAAAAAAAAAAAAAGAAAAAGAAAAAGGAACATGCAAGGTAGAGACTTGCCTTGTCGGTGAGCTTGGGATCCAAAAGCATTTAACCTATTCAGTGGCTTAAAAGTATCAATCAAATTCAATTCTTTTAACCAAATTAAATTAAAAACAAAAAACAAAAAATTTTGAAAGATAAAGGGTTAAAAATAAATACCCAGAATCCATCTTCATATGATGAGCATTGAAGAAGAAAATAGTCGAAGGAATCAAAGTGATATCGAAATACTTAACGTAAACCTGATCATTCTCGGAATCTATGTCGACTAAAGCCACGGTCACGAATTTGGAAACCTGACACGCTGTCTTAGCAAGGATATCGTCTAGTTGGAGACAAACGGTGTCGGCGGCAAGACCGGGGAGGACCAAGACCTTGTCGATGGTGTCACGGATGATCGTGTCTACTCCTTACTTCCTTGTCAGCGTCGATAATAGGTAACTTATTTTCTATCCTTTTCTCTTTAACAGTTGTTAGACATGTGTTTCAGTTTTTATTTAACAGATGTTAGACATGCGTTGTGTTGAAAGCTTCAGAAGACATGTTTTCTTGCCCAATTTGACTCTCAGTCTATAACTTATGACATTGCTGAGGTGGATGTTTAAAGCTCAATTAGGGATAATTTTTATTATAAGTTATATATATATATATATATATATATATAAACAATAGTGTTATATTTTTAAGTTAAAATTTAAACACACAAATCAATTACTCATAACTCGTTACATTTCTATTTCTTGTCATTTAAATTTTTCTCTCTCTTTATTCACCATAATGTAGAAAAAAATGCATAATTTCATGTTGAAAGTTTCAATAGTAAATAATTCAAGATAAATTTAAATAATATATACGTTAAAGGATAGTTTGACTACTTGACTTGAGCTCTTTTTTGCAATCAAATTGAAAATTGTTTGTAACCATGATAATTTCAATAGTAAATTAAGTATTTTTATATTATTTATATTGCTTCAATAGTAAACTGTGTTGTTCATCAATTATTGTAATTTAGAAAAATAGAGTAATGAATAATAAAAGGGGAGAAATTAAGTTGTACAAAAAAAAGTTTTACACCTTTTTTATATTTTTTTAGCAATTGATTTTAATAAATTTAATGGATGAAAGAGACAAGTAAAAAAAAAAAAGATTTAAACTCATCCATTAAATGGTTAAAAAAATGTAAAACTAAAACTTTTACACTACTGTAAGTTGATTCCTCCCATAATAGAATATTACTGAAACTAATAGCATCATTCACAAAGAATTCCAACGAAAAATTGGGTAATTTTTAAATGATTCAAGAAGGAAAATTAAAGAAAAACTATGATCGAAATTGTCATCAAATCCATAATCATCTAGATACTAATGATAAACCAATAAAACATTGAACAAATATTGCACAAATTGCTTTTGATATTATGTTAAAAATGCCACTACTTGTATTTGTTAACCTCGATAAATATAGGATAAACAAAAAAGTCCATCCAAGTCATTCAATTTTGAGTATAATTCAATACAAATCCATTAATTTGAAAAATGGACAATCCACTCCAAACTTCTTAACTCCTTTAATATAATTTAAGCAATTACAAAACTACCACTTAAACCTAAATGGAATATATTTATATATTACTCTTTATTCTATATTTTTTTTGAGAAAATTTATTCTATATATCTATTGAATATATAGTAACAAAAATTATTTGTATTTAAACATTACAACTATTTATTTGGGGTTTACTTATTATAAATTATTTTCAATATAAAATTAATAAGTTTGTTATTACTATAATTTCACAAACATATAGATTCAAATTTAACATATATACAAGTATTATAATAATTAAAACCAAACAGAGAAATATCCAATTGTGATCTTTTTTTTAACCAACGTTTTTTCATATTATATACTTCATTTTTCTTTAATTGTGACATGTCAAAATAGTATTATATGCTTAATATATTTATTTGTTATACATATATTTTCATATTAGTGTACTTATAATTGTAAGTTTTGTTTTTATATATCGCATCTAAAAAATTTTTTTTCTATTAATAATACATTTGATATATTTTGAGAAAAAATAAAAATAATTACTTATTATAAAATATTACTTAGGTGAGTATTTGAGAATATTTACTGTTCAAGGGTAAAATAGTTTTTAAATAAGATTTTTAACGGAATAACTAATGGATTACTAATAGAAAGATCTACTTATTTTTTAAATTAAAAAGTTTGAAGCGACTTGTCCATTTCTTAAATTAATGAATTTATGTTGAATTATACTCAAAACTAAAGAACTTCCATGAAATTTACCCAAATAAAAATGATTCCAAACCATTTAGTCTATAGTGAAAATAACCAAAAAAATCTATAAATTATCATAGATGAATCAACATTATGCAATTTTTGAAAAAAAAAATAAAGAAACTAAATTAGATAAAAAATTTAATGCCAAACCACCTAAATAACTAATATTAGTATCATATCCCGCATTATTGCAGGCTTTCCATATCATTTTTTAATATATTATTTAAACATTTTTATTGGAATTAAACATGCATAAAAAATACTATTTGTAATTTATAAATTCACACTATAAATATTATAATCAGATAAGTATTATAGTAAGAAAAAGATCATATAATTATGTACTCCAACGCAAAAATATAGTATAAATAGTACTATCCTCAATAATTAAACTAAGTTTGTTGTCAAAAGAAGAATAATCATTTTAATAATTTGACATCCAAACATGCTATTGCAAGATAGATTATGGTTGCACATATTCAATCTTTCATATTTATCAAACAATAATATAAAGAAGAACAAATTGTACTAGTAACATTAGATTGCATCTAAAAAGGCTTGTATTACATATAAATATATATTTGTAAAATTTGTGCTCAAGAATGAAATGTGCTTTATATTACTATTCATTCCAAGCTAATC
The DNA here is from genome assembly GCF_002303985.1 of Durio zibethinus. Next base: position 16,311,942 of record NW_019167993.1, read on the forward strand.
GACCATAGGTTTTGTTTGTAATAAAAAAAAAAGAGTTAAATATAATAATAACCCTTGTATTATATATTTTTTGTTAATTTCGTACCTAAAAAAAAAATTGTCAATTTGGTATTCGAACTTTCATTTCATCATTCATTTTAGTAATTCTGATTAACACTATTAGTCAACTTGCTGGCATAGTATGAAGAACCAATAAGATGCTGATACATGACACTAAAGTCTAGTCAATGCTGCATCATAAATTACCACATTTACATTAATAGATAAATTCAAAAATTTTTTAAAAATTCAAAAAAAAATTGAAATTTCTTTTAAAAAAATTTGAAATATTTTAAAAAATTATAAAAATAAAAAAATGAAATACTTTTAGATATTATAAGAATTTAAAAAATTATTAAAACATAAAAAAATTTAAAAATCTTAAAATTTTAATAAAAATTCAAAAAGTTAAAATAACTGAAAATTTCAAAAATGAAACTTTTAATACAAATAAAATTTTCTTAAAATTAAAAAAAAAAAAAGATTCACATTACTTAAAAAATTGAAAATAAAAAAATCTAATTTTTTTTTTAAAAAATGAATTATAAAAAATTCTTTAAAATTTTAAAAAATTTTAAAAAATTAAAAAATGTAAAAAAAAAAATTTAAATATTCTAAATAATTTATACAAAATTTTAAAAAATAAAAAGAAAAAGCTTAAATTTTTAATAAAAATCCAAAAAGAATTCAAACAAAACTAAAAAATTCATAAAATATTTAAAAATTAAAATTGTAAAATTAAAAAAATGAAAACCTTTCATAAATTTTAAAAATTTTTTAGAGTTTTTAATAAAATTTTATAGTTTTATTATTTTTAATTTTTAAGTTTTTGTGATGTTTTTGAATATTAAGAAAATTTTATTTTTATTAAAATTTTCATTCTTTTGAATTTTTAGAATTTTAGAATTTTTTGGATTTTTTATTAAGATTTTTAGATTTAAGAAATTTTTAATTTTTCATATTTTTTAAAAAAAATTTTGAATTTTTTCGAATTTTGATGAATTTAAAAAAACATTTCTTTTAATAATGACATGGCAATTGATGATATGACACTGATAAGACTTTTACACGTGATAACATCTTATTAGTTATTTATACCACGTCAACAAGTTAGCTGATGGTATTAATCTTAAATACCATAGTGGATGACAAGATAAAAGTTGAATTACAGAACTAAAAATTTTATTTTTTTAGGTATCATCAATTACAGCTTTAGAGGTCACTAGCAAAGGTCTACCTAAAAGGATAAAGGCTTTACTATCTTTTATGTTTAAAATAGTAAAGTCAACTAGAAAAGCATATTAACCCACTTTTATAGGAACATTTTCCAATACCCCTTGAAGCTTCTTAGTAGATCTATTAGTAAATTTGATACTAAAATTTAGAGGTTTCAATGTACCAACTTCAAATTGCATAAAAACATTCATAGGTATTAGGTTGACACTAGAACCCAAATCACATAAAGCTTCATCAAAATACACATGACCAATAGAACATGGAATGCTAAAACTCCCTAGGTCATCTTGTTTAGTTAGAAGGATTTGTTGAAGTGTTAGGCTGCAATTATCAACAAGTGTAACCTTCTTTAACTCTTTAGTAGCTATCTCTATTTAGATGTTACTGTTGATTAGGCTGCACTCAAATGTCTTCTTTTAGGTTGACATTCTTGGAGTCATTCTTATTCTCTTCATTTCATGATCTTCCTCTTGCATATCTATATTTGATTCTATATTCTTCAAGAATGCTTTTCCAACTTGTAGGAGATCTTTATATTCTCTAGCAGTATCTATGTATTTCGCTTCAACTTCTTGTGGATCCTTTTCTTGAACTTTTTCTTCCTCAAGGTCCTCATATATTTCAAAATTCCTCTCTATCTCCTAGGTCTCATTTTCCTTCGATGTGTCTTGGACTTCATCTTGAACTCTATGTCTAACAAGAATAGGTAACCTAATTTTGCATAATCAATCAAGCATCCAAATTTCATCAAGAATAGGTAACCAAAATCAAATCTTCTTCAAATAAAAGTTTAGAGGTTACCCATCTCCATTGTGTCTCTAGAGTATTCAATCTTCAATCTCACATTGTAGCTCTTTGCTCTAGCACACCTATAAGAGACAATCTCATTTGATTTTTGGTACCCAAATTGTTTTAGGTCATTGAGCGTTAGTCACCAAGTCTCTTATCCATTTTGGAACCCATACTTGCCTAATTCTAAATGGGACTTTTCTTCTAATACGACAAGTATGTATAGTATGACCATGAAAATTACAAAAATTACATTTAATCATTTTAGTACTTAATGAACTCTTTAAAAGCTTTTGTTTTTCATTGATCAATTCATCAAATTTCTTTTTCAAATCAAAAATTTCTTTTTCTAAAAATTCATTTTTACTTTGAGAGGTTTTTAAATCTATTTTCAACTTTTCATTTTCTTTTTCTAAAATATTTTTTGCATTCATCAAAAGATCATTTTCAACTTTGAATTTTGAAATCATTTTCTTATGTTTCAAATGCATATTTTCAAACTCAATTACTAAATCATTGTAAGCATCTTGTAACTCATCAAAAGTATAAGAATTTGAATCACAAGAGTTAGAGGTTACCTTTGATTCCTCAATGGCCATAAGACATAATGGATGTTAGTTGGGAATTTGTCTTTCTTGTAGCTCATCCAACTTTCTCCATATCTCATTTGAGGTTGAGCATTTTGAGACCAAGTTGAAGTTGTAATCATTTAAAGCTCCATATAGAATGCACTTGGCCTTTGCATCATCTATCACTTGTCTCATGTAGTTTGCATCATTTGAAGGAGTTTCAAGTCCTTTTTCAATCACATTCCAAGCTCTAAAATCTTGGGCCATAATGATCACCTTCATCCTCTTTCTCCATTCACAAGATTCAAATTTATCCACCATAGGAGCTTTGAGGACTTCCTCACCATCTTGGAACCAAAATTGAGCCATAGGATCTTTTTTCAAGGTGGTTAAACCTACAAAAAGAGACCAAAGCTTTGATACCAATTGTTAGCTCAAAAATTTGGAATAAACCAAGAGGGGGGTGAATTAGTTTTAATGAAGTTTTCAAAAACAATATTCAATAAGCATAATTTTTGCTAAACAATTAAACACAATAATTGAAAATAAATAGGAGATAGAGATAGAGAAAATAACACTGCAATTTATAAAGGTTCAGTCCTTCCTTAGGCACCTACATCCTCTCCCTTAGCCTCTCTTGCCAAGGAGTTTAATCCACTATAAGTGTTGAAGATTACAACCAAACTTCTCTAAGCTTTACAAACTCAACACAATGAACTATTAAGGGTTATCATCCCCCTTAAGCTTACAAACTCACAAAACAAAAAAATGAAGTATTTTGCAAACTCTAAGAACATCACAAAGGTTGGGTGTTTGCTAAGTTGAAGTACATAAAGGTATAGACAAGAGAATGATGAATGAATAACAAAAATAGTTTGGATACAATAAATAAAAAAATATAGCTTTGAAGCTCTAAAAACTCTTGATTTATTTGAGAGAATGAAAATATTGCTTCTTGACTCTTACTCTGTTGATTTCTCTATACTCTTGGTGTGTTGGAGTGCCCCCTTTATAGAGAAATTGATGAACTAGCCATTGGGGAAGCTTGGAGTGAAGAAATGCTCGTTGAAAGCACTAAAAAGTAGCCTTTGGAGTTCCCATGCCCAGAACCGATCAATCTTTTTTCTGGATTTTCAGACTTGGGGGGCATTCTGTTTGAACAACCGATCGATCCCTTGAAAGAGGGGATCAATCCCTTGCCATAGGTGATCGATCGCTTACGTAGGGGATCGATCCCTTTTCTGGAAAATTGAAGGAGACGATGATTTGTATGAAAAAGTGATCGATCCCTTCTAGAGGGGATCGATCCTGTCTAGCTAGGTGGTAGTCTCTTGTTCTGCACTCTACTAACTAATTTGATCATATCATGAGTTACACAAATCTAAATTATAAACCATTTAAAGATTTAGAAAACTAGACTTAAAGGCTTTCTATCCATTTAAAGTTTATCACCTAATTCACTGTGTACGAATTATAGTGAATTTTTAAATGTACCCCTTGAACAGTTTTCTGGACAACTATAGTGTGTCTAGTAAAAATTCAAAATTTTTTCTTAGAAAATTTGGATTTTCATTTAGTTTGATCCATTAGAAAGTAGACTCAAAGAGCTTTCCAACCATATCAAATTCACATATTAAAACCTTGTGAATTTATACAAAAAAATAAAATAAGTTCAATGTTGGAAAACTTTGTTCTTGTAAAACAACTTTCCTAAGTTAATCTATTTCCCAAAACCAATATTATAAAAATTGTATTAAGTACAAAATGAATAAGTTCACTTTAAAAACAACAATTAGACTTTCATTTAAGTGCAAATAAATAATCTTTAAAAGTAGATTTGGTTTTAGAAATATGACACTAAGAAAGGTTTGTTTAAGCTTTGAAAATCATATTATTTATTTAGTACCAAAATATAAAACTTAAGAACATGTACTATGTCGTAACGTTTTTGTGTCCGTCCAACGAATTTGAAAACGAAATAAAAAAAAAACGGAGTCGCCACCAATCTTTTTTGGCTAGGTACGATTGGCCACCTATTAAAACATATCCTTTTAATGAAATCTTAAAATTAATTAAAATTTATTAAAAAGATAATTTTACGGTCTGCATAACAGTCTGGGTTCGGGAGTTGGTTATGCGTGGAGAAGGATTAGCACCCCTACAACGCCCGTTAAAAAATGGTACCAATTAACAACGTGTTATCCTTTGATTTTGATAAACATAGTCTTATTTTCAGTATTCAAAAAATAATTTCCTTGATTTTTTATTCATTAAAAAAAATTATTCTTGAGAAAAATAAATCAAAACCTTTTTATTGAAATAATTCTTAAAATGTTTCAGTACGTTGGTAACATTAGAAAAACTTTTTCTCACCTAGAGATTTCTTAGGCATTGCTTCTCAGAATACCGTAGAATCTCATCCTCGGAGGTTCAAATTTACTTTTCGAAAAAAATGTCATGCATGTAATGCAAAATGTTACCATATTTATACATACATTTTACTCTCTTTTGTTAGGAATTTTATTAATTATTTTATTAATATTCTTATTGAAATTTTGAAGAAAAAGGAATTTAATTATATTAAAGATTTTCTATAAATATTCCAGTTGTAACAGTTTTGTGTCCGTCCGACAAATTTGAAAATGAAATAAAAAAAAATGGAGTCGCCACCAATCTTTTTTGGCTAGGTGTGATTGGCCACCTATTAAAACATATCCTTTTAATGAAATCTTAAAATTAATTAAAATTTATTAAAAAGATAATTTTACGGTCCGCATAACAATCTGGGTTTGAAAGTCGGTTATGCGTGGGGAAAGATTAGCACCCCCACAACGCCCGTTAAAAAATGGTACCAATTAACAACGTGTTATCCTTTGATTTTGATAAACATAGTCTTATTTTCAGTATTCGAAAAATAATTTCCTTGATTTTTTATTCATTAAAAAAAATTATTCTTGAGAAAAATAAATCAAAACCTTTTTATTGAAATAATTCTTAAAATGTTTCAGTACGTTGGTAACATTAGAAAAACTTTTTCTCACCTAGAGATTTCTTAGGCATTGCTTCTCAGAATACCGTAGAATCTCATCCTTGGAGGTTCAAATTTACTTTTCGAAAAAAATGTCATGTATGTAATGCAAAATGTTACCATATTTATACATACATTTTACTCTCTTTTGTTAGGAATTTTATTAATTATTTTATTAATATTCTTATTGAAATTTTGAAGAAAAAGAAATTTAATTATATTGAAGACTTTCTATAAATATTCCAATACGCTGATAATATTTTATAAAAAATCTTCTCACCTAGAGATTTCTTAAAGCATCTCTACTCGGAATACTTTTAGAATCCCATCATTGGATTAAATTTCTTTCCTTCCTATTTTTATTACATATTTTTCAATATATTAATCAATTTTTATTTATTATTATAAAAAAAAGAAATTTTTATTTTTAAAAAAATTGAAGAAAAATGAAAATTTTATTATATTGAAGATTTTCTATAAATATTCTAATACACTGGTAATATTTTACAAAAAATCTTCTCACCTAGAGATTTCGTAGGCATCACTACTCGGAATACCTTTGAATCTCATCGTTGGATAAAAATTTCATTTTCCTACATTTTTATTAGTTTATTATTATTATTAATTTATTTTTATATTATTGTTTTTAAAGTTTATTAAAAATTAACATAATTACATAAAACATTTAACCACAATTTCATCGTTTAATCTAACAAATATAAATATTTTAATATGCATAAATATTAATAAAATAATATATAAAAAATAAATAAAAAATTTTTTTACCTGAACGTTCAGTTCGACGGTTCAGTTCGGCGGTTTGGCTCGGTTTGGTAACGGTTCAAACGCGGTCCGATTTGGCCTGGGCGGTCTGGTCCGATTCAGATGGACCGATCAGGAGCTGATGGAGAAGCAGGTCGTCGGGTTGGGTGCGCGGACCCCGGGTCGGGTGCGTGGACCTCGGGTCGGGTCACGGGTTGACGCGCGAATACTTCTTGGTCTAAATGACGTCATTTTGGGCGTTTATTGAAACGACGTCGTTTTGGCTATTGACAGTTTATATAAAAGTTAAAAAAAAATTTCATTCATTTTCTCCATTTCTCAGCAAAAAAAAACCTTTTTTTTTTCTCTCTTCTTCAACCGACCTGGGGCCGGTGGCCGTCCGTCGCGACGACAGTCGCAGTCTTTGTCGACGGCGAGCTTCGACCGTCGTTGACGGTGTCAGAAAATTTTGAAAATCTCTCACAAACTCCTCTCGACCCCTTGAGCACAGATCCGACCTCCTTTTCACCAAAAAGAGTCTCAAAATCCCTAGATCTGCTAGGGTAGTTTCGGTGAAACTATATATTTTTTTGTGTTCTGACCTTTTTTTTTTTTGAAACTGACTCCTTTTTTTTCTTCTTCGTGCAAGAAGCTTGGCGTTGGGTTCCTCCCTACGGGGAGGACTATGTATAATTTTTTTGTGTTTTTTTTCTTTTTTTGGCAGCGTCTCTTTCCTTTTTTTTCCCTCTTTTCTTTGGCTTCGCTAGGAGCTCTATTTATAGAGCTCCAACCATGTGTGTTTGGGGGGAAGGGCATGGGGCTCGACACGGGTGTAAACATGAGCCCCATGCCTCTTTTATTAGTTTTGGCTATATCTGGTAGTTTGTCAATGGGACAATTAATTTGAGGGGTAGAGGATAGGGTCTTGCGATCACGGGTGGTGGCAGGGGTGGTGGCAGTGTAGGGTTTGGTGGGTCAGATGGCACCCGGCACCACTGCCATCCTTGATTTTTTTTGTTCTGTTCTATTTTTTTTTGTATTTCATATTTTTTTTGTATTTCGTATTTTTTATTATATTTCATATTTTATACTTTTACTACGTATTTATTACTTCTGGACAAATTGATATCTATAACTGCCCCTCTTTGCACATTGCTAGTAATCAGTAATAGGGCAAAGACAAAGACAACAATTTTGTTCGAAATTCAAATGAAAATTTTTTTTAATCGAAAATGCTCCTCTCACTTGAGGCTCAACAACTTTTAAAAATTTAAAATCTGAAAGAGCTCCGCTCAGCAGAGGCTCAACAACTTTAAAATCTCATTTGAAAAAGCTCTTCTCAGTAGAGGCTCAACAACTTTAAAAATCTCATTTGAAAAAGCTTCTTTCAGCAGAGGCTCAACAACTTTAAAATTTCATCTTGGAAAAGGCTCATCTTAGTAGAGGCTCGACAACTTTAAAATCTCATCTTAGAAAAGCTCCTCTCAGCAGAGGCTCAAGGACTTTAAAATTCTCTTGAAAAGGCTCCTCTCAGTAGAGGCTCAACAACTTTAAAAATTCTCTTGAAAAAGCTCCTTTCAGCAGAGGCTCAACAACTTTAAAATCTCATCTTGGAAAAGCTCCTCTTAGCAAAGGCTCAACGACTTTAAAATTCTCTTGAAAAGGCTCCTCTCAGCAGAGGCTCAACAACTTTAAAATTTTATCTTGTTTTCAAATTTGAGTTCTCATCTTTGAACAATTAAATTTCCTCTTTTGAATTCTTTTGTTTGATCATTGTCTTTACCAAAATCTTGTTTTTCATTAAGAAATGGAAAATTTCTATCTTTGTTACAAATTATCAAGGATGCATGTACTGAGTGCTCATAATGCAATGCATGTAATACAATCAAAATCATTCATTGTAGTAAAAAGGTTCTCGAAATCTCTCACTTTTGGCTTTTTTTATCAGAATTCTCATATGACCAATCTGTTCTCAACATCTGACCACAATATATTTTTTTTCTTCAAAAGTTTGCAACATTAATGTCTTGTCATGCTTTTCTCATCCTTTTTCATTTGCCTTTGTCAACTTTAAAAGTAATGCTGAGATCTTTCATGTTTTTTTTTCTTTTCATCATTTTAAGTTCAAGATAAATAAAATGCAATCACACATTTCTCTTATTCACTTGCACAATGGATAAAAAATATATATATCAGATAAGGATAAAAGAAAGGATAGGCTTTATTTTCAAAGGAAAGATAATGTATTTCATATGGCTGATAACAAGTGCATGTCAAAGTGTTTGAGTTGAAACAAAAGTGTCAAAAGAATATCACAAGATAATCATGAACAAAATATTCTTAGATTCTTTCTCTAAAACTAAATCAGATGACTTCTTTGATCATTCAGAGTTCGTCAAACTACACTTGCCCCTGCATTGTGGGATCTTTTCTTGATGATGCTTCTGCTTCACATCCAAGCCGTTTTTTCAGGTTTTCAACTTAGATAAGTCATCACCATTTTTTTTTTTTTTACTTTTTTTTAAGCAAAATATTTCTTCACAACATCTGAATTTATTGGGGTAGGCAAATCACCTCCGTCCATTTCTACCAAAATCAATACCCCACTAGAAAAGGCCTTTTTCACCACATACGAGCCTTCCCAATTTGGTGTCCATTTCTCCTAATTATCAGGTTGATTTGGAAGGATTCTTTTTAGCACTAAGTCTCCTTCCCTAAAGCAACAGGGATGAGTTTTCTTGTCATGTGCTCTCATCATCCTTTTTTGATATAATTGACCATGACAAAGTGTTGACAATCTTTCTCTTCGATGAGGTTTAACTGTTCGTAGCGATTTCGAACCCATTCTGCTTCCTCTAACTCTACCTCCATCAGAACTCTCAGTGAGGGAATTTCCACTTCGACCGATAGCACAGCTTCCATTCCATATACCAAAGAGAACGGTGTGGCCCAGTAGATGTTCGGACTGATGTTCTATAAGCATGCAAAGCAAAAAGTAACTTCTCATGTCAATCTTTGTAAGTTTCAGTCATTTTTTTTCAGGATTCTTTTGATATTCTTATTCGCAGCCTCCACTGCCCCATTCATTTTCGGATGATATGGTGTCGAATTACGATGGTGGATCTTGAACTAAGTGCATACTTCATTCATCATTTTATTGTTCAAATTTTTGGCATTATTAGAAATAATTGTCTCTGAAAGCCCATATCTGCATATTATCTCTCTTTTTATGAACTTACATACCATAAATCGGGTCACGCTAGTATATGATGTAGCTTCTACCCATTTGCTGAAGTAATCAATCATCACAAAAATGAATCTATGCCCATTCGAAGCTTTTGGAATGATGGGACCAATGACATCCATGCCCCACATAGAGAATGGCCATGGAGGAGCCAGAACGTGTAATGTTGATGGCGAAGCATGAATCTTGTCAGCATAAATCTGACATTTATGACATCTCCTAGCATAATCAATACAGTCGCCCTCTATTGTCAACCAATAATAGCCAGCCCTCATAATTTGTCTAGCCATCATATGACCATTTGCATGTGCCCCACAAACTCTATCGTGCACTTCTTCAATAATCTTCTTTGCTTCAGCTGCATTTACACATCTTAAGAGCACTTGATCTCGACCTCTTTTGTAAAGGATGTCTCCATCAAGAAAGAAACTCATAGCCAATCTTCTGATAGTTCTCTTATCATTTTCAGTTGTATGTTTTGGGTATTGCTGGCTTTTAATGTATTGCATGATATCATGATACCATGGCCTCCCATCAACTTCTTTTTCAAAACTTGAGCAATGTGCTGGTACATTTTTTACATCCAGCTTGATGGGTTGGATTTCAATATTTGCATCTATTTTAATCATTGCAGCTAGAGTAGCCAGTGCATCAGCAATTTAGTTTTCCTCTTTGGGTAGATGCTTAAACTGAACTTCTTCAAATTGCTTGACCAACTCAGAGATGTATTTATGGTACCGAATCAACTTAGAGTCTCTTGTCTCCCATTCACCTCGTAACTAATAGATGACTAAAGTTGAATCTCCAAACACATCTAACATTTTGATCTTCTTTTCCATTGCTGCTTGTAGACCCATAACGCAGGCCTCATATTCAGCCACATTGTTGTGCAATTAAAATTTAACCTGGCTGTGATGGGGTAATAATGTCCATCAGGAGATATCAAAATTGTCCCAATACCATGACCCAAAGCATTAGCAGCTCCATCAAAATACATCCTCCATGATTCTTCAACAGGTTCATTTTCTTCAATGGCCATCACATCCTCATCAGGAAAATCTAATTTCATTGGCTCATAATCTTTGACTACACGATCAGCAAGGAATTCAGCTATTGCACTCCCTTTAATAGCCTTTTGAGTCACGTAAATGATATCATATTCTGAAAGCATAACTTGCCATCGTGCTATTTTTCCCATCAATGAGGGCTTTTCGAAGATATACTTAATAGGATCCAGCTTTGCTATGAGCCAAGTAGTGTGATAAAGCATATATTGTCTAAGCCTTCGAGTTGTCCAGGCTAATGCACAACATATCTTCTCTAATGGTGAATACTTAGACTCATAATCAGTGAATTTTTTGCTCAAGTAGTATATTGCTCGTTCTTTCCTGTCAGTTTCATCTCTTTGTCCTAGCACACATCCCATAGAATTTTCATGCACTGTTAAGTACAAGATCAAAGGTTTTTTCGGGATTGGAGGCACCAACACAGGTGGATTTGACAAGTATTCTTTGATCTTATCAAAAGCTTCTTGGCATTCATCATTCCATTCTCTTGGATCATATTTTCTAAGAAGCTTGAAAATAAGATTGCACTTATAGGTAAGTTGAGAGATGAAACGAGCAATATAGTTCAGTCTCCCTAGGAAACCTCACACTTCTTTTAGGATACGAGGAGGAGATAAGTTTTGGATGGCTTGTATCTTATTCGGGTCCACTTCAATCCTCTTTCACTGACCACAAAGCCCAATAGTTTTCCTGACTTGACACCAAATGTACATTTAGCAGGATTTAACTTCAGCTGAAATCTTTTCAACCTGTCAAACAACTTTTTAAGATTAACTATATGATCTTCTCATTCATGAGATTTTGCAATCATATCATCCATATATACTTCTATTTCTTTATTCATCATGTCGTGGAAGAGAGTCACCGTTGCTCTTTGATAAGTGGCACCAGCATTTTTCAACCCAAAAGGCATGACTTTGTAATAAAATGTTCCTCACATGGTCACAAATGTTGTTTTCTCCATATCATCTTGAGCCATCTTGATCTGATTATAGCTTGAGAAACCATCCATAAAGGAAAATGTGGAATGCCTACCAGTATTATCCACTAGAGTATCGATGTGAGGTAAAAGAAAGTTATCCTTAGGGCTTGCCCTATTCAAATCTCGATAATCGACACACATTCTCACTTTTCCATCCTTCTTAGGAACTGGCACTATGTTGGCTACCCATTTAAGATATTTTACCATTTCCAAAAGTCCAGCATCGAATTGTTTCTTCACTTTCTCTTTAATTTTCAGCAACATCTCTGGTTTCATGCGCCTTAGCTTTTGCTGCATCGGTTTACATCCTGGTTTTAAAGGTAACTTGTGCTTTACAATATCAATGCTGAGTCCTGGCATATCCTGGTAAGTCCACGCGAACACATCTACATATTCTCGGAGCAGTTCTTCTAGCTTCTGTCTTTCAGCTGGTAAAAGAGATGTACCAATTTTGACCTCTCTTTTATTCTCACCATTTCTTAAATTTACTGATTCTGTAATTTCTTGGTAGGGTTCAATTGGCTTATCTTCATGTTCCATTAATTTTAACAAATTAGGAGGCAGTGTATAGTTATCTGAATTTTTCTCATTATCAAGTTCGTCAATATGAATTAAGTTTTCAAAATCAAATATGAGATTATTGTCATGATTATCTTTATGTTCATTGTTTGGGACCCTGCAAAGGGTAAAATGGAGAGAATATTGGCACACAAAAATGGAATGGCAAGAAAATGTAAGAAAAAAAGAATGAAAGGTAAAATGAAGATAAAAATAACAGAAAAAATGTGAATGCATCTTCTAAGTCTTTTATTAGAACGACAAACATAAACACACCATAAAAGATCTTCTAATACTCGTAGAAAGTAATTAGGGATTTAAAGTTCATAGTACATTACTTTTCCAAAGTTTCAAAAACAACAGACAGCTCTATAACTTTCCAATTATCCAGGTTAAAGTCTGAAGGACAAGGGTACACGAATAGCTCTTCACTTCGACTATTCTTTTCTCTATCATCCACCATTTGAATGGCCAGCTCTGAAAATTTTTCCATGAATCCTACATTTGGGGCTCCCGGTAAATCTGGATAAATGTATCCTCCTGAGTGAAAAGAATCATAGAGGTATGGAATGACTATGGGCTCTGACTCCAGCTCATATCCCTTAAGATTAGCTATCCTCTTATCTCTTTTCTCATTCACCATTCTTATTCTATCCCCTCTCATTGGCTTATATCCCAAGTTAAATCTGTCTCTCTTTTCATATATGATCGATGGCTCTGTGATTCCTTGCAGGTTTTTCCCAAGTCCGACTTCAGGTCACCATCCCATCTTGGTAAGCTGTTTGACTACCATTTTAGTCATCGTAGATAACTGTGATGAATACAATTTAGATCCTCTAGCTATATATGTTGCATTGGCAATCTCGAAAGACCTATAAGAGTATTTTAGAGCTTCATCTGTCGCTTTCACATAAGAAGTATTTATCGGTTGAGTTACCAATAAATCTTCTTCTCCTGCCACACATGTTAGCTTCTCTTCAACAATGAATTTAACTTTTTGATGTAATGAGGATGGGACAGCACCTGCCATATGGATCCACGGTCTACCCAATAAACAACTGTATGAAGGAGAGATGTCCATAACTTGAAATTTCATGTTGAAAGTGCATGGGCCAATCTGTAATGGCACTTCTATATCTCCTAGCACCTCTCTTCTGGTTCCATCAAAGGCTCTCACTATCATATGACTAGGTTTCATATAAGATCCATCAACAGGGAGTTTTGCTAGAGTAATCACAGGCATAACATTGATGGATGAGCCATTATCAATCAAAATCTTAGCCATTATATGACTTTTACATTTCACAGTAATGTGAAGAGCCTTGATACTTCCTCTACCTTCAAGAGGAATCTCTTCATTATCGAAAGATATATAGTTTGAAATCGTCAGATTACCAACAAGCTGTTCCACATATTCAACAGAAGCATTGTGAGACACATATGCTTGATTTAGCACCTTCAGCAAAGCATTACGGTGTGACTTTGAACTGAGCAATAATGACAATAACGAAATTCTAGCTGGCATCTTGTTAAGTTGTTCTACCACGATATACTCGTTATGTTTTATTAACTTCAAAAATTCACTTGTTTCACTTTCAGATACTGGCTTCTGACATTCTTTTTCTAGGGTTGTGTCAAGATCACTCTGACTTTCATTTTCTTTTCCTACCTTGGCTTTCTCCTTTCTAGCTTTTTCTAAAGCCTCTAGGGTATAGTGTCATGCCCTGAACGAGTGCGCCAGGCACATCAGGTGGACCAGCAAGCGAGCCAGATGTTGAGGCCCGCAGACCAGGCGTGCTAGCGGGTATCTGCGTGCAAAGCCTAGCAAACGAGTTCAGAACGCCCGCCCGACTTGCAGGCCAACCTGTGAGACCAATGCCTGGCATACAAGCTGCCCACACCACATCCAGAAGGGCCCAAGGTGCTGGACACACAAGGGAAGCTTCTGGAAGCAGGAAGGATCAGCAGGAGCATCCTGGCAGATTTGGTTGACCCTAAAAATCAAGAGTTAGCATCCTGATTGATTGTAATCTGTATAATCCTATGATTTTAGCCTTTATTCTAGGGATATGCCATTAAGTTGTAACTGGAGCCTCAACTACAAATAAAGGGCTGCTTCACCCTCATTTATAAACCATCAAACACTTCTATTTCAGTGAATACAAGAGCATTTCCAGAATTCTATCTTCTTACCCTGTTTCTCTTTAACTTGCATAATCAGCCCTTTTCATTGTTCTAATGCCCGCACGCTTGTGTTTTAGGCTGACTTAGGCATAAAGAAGGAGATTCTAAGCCTAAGGTCGTACGAATTCTAAGTTTAAGGTCGGAGCCCATAACAGTTGGTATCAGAGCAAGTTCGATTCTACGTGTTTGTGTTGTGCAGGTTAGATTGTGATTGTGGAGATGGCATCCCAAAGTGACGCTGCTAACCAACAACTAGAGGCCCAAGAGCATGGGTGCGGAAGAGGTAAGAAAGCAGGTTCTAGAGATATCTGATCTACCATGGACGGTAGGCTGGCCAAGGTGGAGGTGACCATGGGCGACATGAAGGAGAAGCTTGAGGAAGTAGAGACTCACATTGCATCGCTAGACTCCATGGGGGAGGAGATCCAAAGTGAGCTAGAAGCTGCTCTCAACAAAGGCCTGGATGCGGTCACCCGAAAGAATGAATCCTTGGAGGTGAAAGTGCTGACTTTGCGTGATGGCATGGAGGCCATGCACTAGCGGATGAAGGAGCTTACCAGTGAGCTCGTGATTTGTAAGACTGCCATTGGGAATGGCATGTTTTTCAGAGTGTCCAAATCTAGATTGGAGTTCCCTAAGCCTAAGGAGTTCAAGGGGACTAGGGCAGTCAAGAAAGTAGACAACTACCTTTGGGGTATGGAGTAGTACTTTCAGGCCATGGGCATGCAAGACGAGGTGATAAAGGTAAGCACCGCTGCTATGTATCTCACTGATATAGCCTTATTGTGGTGGAGGCGTAGGTGTGATGATGTCAGGCGTAGGAGCGCCAAGATTGGAACTTGGGCAGAGTTCTAAAAGGAGTTCAGAGAATAATTTTACCTGGAGTATACCGATGATGAGGCATGGGCAAAGTTGTGCAGGCTGAGCCAGCAAGGGAACATAAGGGAGTATGTCCAAAAATTCTCTAAACTGATGTTACAGATCTCGAATCTAGGTGAGAAGGACACCTTCTTTACTTTCATGGATGGGCTAAAATCGTGGGTGAAGCATGAGCTACAAAGGAAAGGAGTTCATGACTTGGCTAAAGCCATGACTACTGTCGAGGCCTTGATAGAGTTCAAGCCTCTGAACAAGTTCGAGTCTTTCAAGCCCAAAGGTAAGGGCAGGGACGATAGGGATCGAAAGAAGTAGTCCAAGGGAAAGGACCATGACCAGAAGTCTAAGGATGGGGACCGAGATCGTTTAACCAAGGATGGCGAGAGAAAGCCACCAGGAGGTAAGTGGAAAGCAAAGGGGGATCGAGAGCCACTAACATGCTACCTATGTGGAAGGAGCCACATAGCATGCAATTGCCCGCAGAAGGGCAAGCTGGCTGCTGTAGACAGGGAGTCTAACGAGGAGCCAGAGTCAGAGGCAGTAAAGCTTGAGTCGTTGGTGCTCAATGCTGTCTAGAGTAAGGGGAGTCGAAAGCCAAAAGGCTTGATGTTTACAGATTTGATGGTTACGGGTTAGAAGGTGAGCTCACTGGTGGACACAGGTGCCTCACATCTTTTTATTTCAGGTGATGAAGCCCGAAAGCTCAGACTGAAGGTGCAAAAAGGGACTGGTACTATTAAGATGGTGAACTCCAAGGAAGTTCTAGCCATTGGAGTAGCACGAGGAGTGGAGTTACAGCTTGGAGACTGGAAAGGCAAGGAGACCATTGAGGTAATACCCCTTAACGACTATGAGTTTGTGATTGGGTTGGATTTTCTTGTTCAGATTAATGCCCTTCTTGTGCCTTTTATCGATTATGTTTGCATCTTGGATGCACGGTGCCAATGCCTTGTGCCATTGAAGAGAGGGTCTGGAGTTGGGTCACGGGTGGTGTCAGCCATCCAATTTGCTAAGACGGTAAGTAGATAAGAAGACACCTTCTTGGTAGCCCTGAAATATGATGAGCCAAGGGAAAAAGAGATCGAGTCACCCTTGGAGGTGCTAAAGGTGCTGAAGACCTTTAGTGATGTGATGCCCGTAAAGCTGCCTAGCAAGCTACCACCTAAGAGAAAGGTGGACCACAAGATCGAGCTGGTGTCCGAGGCCAAGTCACCAGCTAGAGCCCCTTACCGAATGTCTCCACCAGAGTTGGAGGAGTTGAGGAAGCAGCTCAAAGAGTTAGTTGATGCTGGCTTCATCAGGCCATCGAAAGCACCCTATGGTGCATCGGTTCTATTCCAGCGCAAGCATGATGGGTCGTTGCGACTGTGCATAGACTACCGGGCTTTGAACAAGCTGACCATCAAGAATAAGTACCCCATCCCATTCATTGCAGACTTGTTCGATCAACTTGGGAGTGCAAGGTGGTTCACCCAGTTGGATTTGAGGTCGGGCTAGTATCAAGTCAGGATTGCAGAGGGAGATGAGCAAAAAACAGCATGTGTCACTCGGTATGGTTCGTATGAGTTCTTGGTGATGCCTTTCAGACTCACGAATGCCCCAGCAACATTCTGCACCCTTATGAACAAGGTACTTCAGTCGTTCCTTGATCGATTTATTATGGTTTATTTAGATGACATTGTAATCTATAGCCAGACTTTGGAAGAGAATGTAGACCACTTGAGATAGGTGTTCGAGGTGTTGCAGACGCACAAGCTATTTGTCAAGAGAGAGAAGTGCTCATTCATCCAACAGGAGATCCCGTTCCTTTGGCCATATAGTGGGAGGTGACAGGATACGCATGGATGAAGGCAAGATACATGCCATCCTAGAGTGGCAACAGCCAGCCAAGGTCACTGAGTTGAGATCATTCCTTGGGCTGGTTAACTACTACAGGTGCTTCATCAAAGGTCACTCAGCAATAGCCACGCCATTGACTGACTTGCTCAAGAAAGAGAGAGCATGGGAGTGGAGCACAGGTGCTAGGAAGCCTTTGACATGTTAAAGTGGGCTGTGACCGAAGAGCCAGTCTTGGCCTTGCCAGACCATGCCAAGCCGTATGAGGTGCATATGGATGCATCAAACTTTGCCATAGGGGCGTGTTGATGCAGGAAGGACGTCCAGTCGTGTCCGAGAGCAAAAAGCTGAACGAGACTGAATGCAAGTACATGGTCTAAGAGAAAGAGATGATTGCAGTGGTGCATTGCTTGCGCACTTAGTGCCATTACCTATTGGGGTTGAGGTTCATGGTTAGGACGGACAATATGATGACCAGCTACTTCTAATCGCAGAAGAAGCTGTTCCCCAAGCAGGCGAGATGGCAGGATTTTCTTACAGAATTTGATTTCCAGATGGAGTACAAGCCACGATGGGTGAACCTAGTGGCAGACGCCCTGAGCAGGAAGGCTAACCTTGCTACCATTAGCCAACTAGAGGGGTCACTGGTGCTGTGCATCAAAGAGGGACTTACACATGATCTTACAGCCAAAGCTTTGATGGAGTACGCCTAGCAAGGTAAGACTAGGCAGTTTTGGTTGCAGGATGGGTTGTTGTACACCAAGGGCAATAGGCTGTTTGTGTCACAGCACGGGAAGCTCCGCAAGGAAGTTTTGTAAGAGTGTCATGATTCAAGATGGGCTGGACACCTAGGAGTGAGCCACACCTTAGCGTTGATCGAGGACTGGTACTACTGGCCGTACATGAGGGATGATGTGAAGGCCTATGTGAAGACTTATCTTGTGTGGCAATAGGACAAGATGGAGCTCAAGAAACCAGGGGGTCTCTTAGAGCCATTGCCAGTGCCAGAGTGACCATGGAAGAGTGTTTCTCTAGACTTTATAGTCGGTCTACCCAAAGCAGAAGGGTTTGGAAGCATCACGGTAGTGGTGGACAGGTTTTCCAAGTATGGAATCTTCATTCCAGCAACCAAAGAGTGCCCAGCTGAGGAGACAACTCGATTGTTCCTGAAGAACATGGTTAAGTACTGGAGAGTGCCGAGGACCATTGTTAGTGATCGGGACGGGCGTTTCACGGGTAGGTTCTGGACTGAGTTGTTCAAGCTGTTGGGGTCAGACTTGAACTTTTCCACCAGTATGCATCCGCAGACCGATGGGCAGATAGAGCGAGTAAATAGACTATCAGAGGTCTACCTCAGGCACTATGTGAGTGCCACATAAAGGGACTGGCCAAAGCTGTTAGATATTGCATAGTTTTCCTACAACTTGCAAAGAAGTGAGGCAACGAACCAAAGCCCATTTGAGGTTGTGACAGGGCAATAACCACTAACACCCAGTTCGATTGCTGCAGGTTATACAGGGTCGAATCCAGCAGCATACAAGTTTGCCAAGGCATGGCAAGAGCAAACTAACTTGGCCAGAGTTTGTCTTCACAAAGCGACCAAGAGGTCGAAGAAGTGGGCAGATCAGAAGAGACGGGATATGCAGTTCCAGGTTGGAGACTTGGTGTTGGTGAAGCTGCATCCCATTGTGTGCCATAGGAAGTTGCACAAAAGCCTAGTCTAGAGGTATGAGGGACCTTTCTGAGTAGTCAAGAGGGTAGGTAAGGTTGCCTACAAGCTGGATATGCCACCCAAGCTGAGGGTACACTCGATGTTCCATGTGAGCATGCTCAAACCGTTTTATGAGGATGAGGGAGATCCAGGATGGGCAAAGTCAAAGCGTGCGCCATTGGGAGCAAGGGCCTCATCTGAGAATGAGGTCCACAGCATCATAGCTGACCGAGAGGTGAGACGAAAGAACTATCAACCAAGACATTAGTACTTAGTGCGCTGGAAGAGACTTTCAGACAGTGAAGCAAGCTAGGAACCAACAGATGACTTATGGCAGTTCAGGGACCAGATCAGACAGTACCATGCAGAAGATGCAACGAGGGCATTGCGCAATCAGGTGGGGGAGAATGTCACACCCTGAACGGGTGCGCCAGGCACATTAGGCAGACCAATAGGTGAGCCAGAGGTTGAGGCCCGCAAACCAGGCGTGCTAGCGGGTATCTGTGTGCAAAGCCTAGTAAACGAGTTCAGAATGCCCACCCGACTTGCAGGCCAGCCCGTGAGACCAAGGCCTGGCATACAAGCTACCTGTAATACATCCAGAAGGGCCCAAGGTGCTGGACACGCAAGGGAAAGCTTCTAGAAGCAGGCAGGATCAGCAAGAGCATCCTGACAGATTTGGTTGACCATGAAAATCAGGAGTTAGCATCCTGATTGATTGTAATCTGTATAATCCCATGATTTTAGCCTTTATTCTAGGGATATGCCATTAAGTTGTAGCTGGAGCCTCAACTATAAATAGAGGGCTACTCCACCCTCATTTGTACACCATCAAACACTTCTGTTTCAGTGAATACAAGAGCATTTCCAAAATTCTGTCTTCTTACCTTATTTCTCTTTAACTTGCGTAATCAGCCCTTCCTATTGTTCTAATGCTTGCACACTTGTGTTTTAGGTTAACTTAAGCATAAAGGAGGAGATTTCAAGCCTAAGGCCATGCGGATTCTGAGTCTAAGGTCGGAGCCTGTGACAATAGCACCTACCACTTCGAGTTATGCCTCCTACACCCATTATGTTGGCAGTATCTAGGTTGACTACGATATCATAATCATACTTTCAAGGTACTACTTTATCATTCTGATATGAAAAAGGGCCAGAAACTTTAATTGTCACCACAAGTCGGGAGATAGGCTTTTCTAGCTTCAATGTTGGCTTTTCATCATAATAGATAGTTACTGGTCTACGCACAAACTTATTCTTTGAATCAATGGTAGACACTTCAGCTTTCACCGACTCTTCCCTTTTTTGGTAAAACTCTATTCGACTTTCATCCATTAATTTTTGCACCTCTCGATGAAATTGGCGATAATTTTTGATAGAATGCCCCAGAACACCTCCGTGATAATTACAGCTTTCAGTTGAGCTAATTGCTTTAGAGCAATTTTAAGGTTCTATTGGCTTCAACATGTCAACTTTGACCAAGACTTCGAACACCCTAGCCATCGGAGTCTTAACTTCATTTATTTTCTCTTTCACGTGGCTTATTTACCCATCAATTAAGGTATTTATTGATGGTCTGGTAAGATTTGGTAAAGGATTCCCATTGACATTTGGAGTCCCTTGTTGGTTGGTATCAAAATTTAATACTTCTTCATTGATTAACCCTTGCACTTTACACTTCAAAGCAGTATAATTTTCAATGGAATGATCTGGATTCCCATAATGATAATCACAATGTGCATTGGGGTCGTACCACTTGGGAAATGGAGGTTTCAAGGGTTCAACAATAACAGGAGCAAGTAGATGTTTATCAATAAGTCGATGATACAAATCTGTGTATGTCATGGGAATGAGATCAAAAGTGATTTTTTCTTGGGTATTTCTCGGGGCTTTCAAACCACTATTAGGACTAGGTCTCCATCCTGGTCTAATAGGTGCAGCAGGACGATTGTAGGTGGGTGTCTGAAAGGATGGTTGAAAACGGGGTGGATAAGCTAGTTGTTGTAGTGGTTGGTATGGTTGATATGGATGAGGGATAGATGTAACATGGTTTACAGAAGGGTAATGGGTTTGGTAGACTGGTACAGAGTAGGGTGTGAAACCTCTGAACTGTTGCCCTACATAGTTTACTGCTTAAGCTTCATTCTCTTTCTTTTTGAGAGCTTTACCTTTTCTTACTCCACTTGTCTCTCCTACATCAAGCTTACCATTCTTTATGGTATTTTTAATGATCTCACATGATATCACCATATATGCAAAGTTCTTGGTTGCATTGCTTATGAATCTCTCATAATACGGTGCTTTCAAGGTGTTCACAAATAAAAGAGTCGTTTCTTTCTCAGTGAGAGGTGGTTGAACTTGTGCAGCAATGTCTCTCCATCTTTGTGCATACTCCTTGAAGTTTTCAGTTGCTTTTTTTTCCATACTTTGAAGAGATAGATGATCTGGAATCATATCCGTGATATATCGATACTGTGTAATGAATGCCTTTGTAAGCTCTTGCCAAGAATGAATACGAGTCTTATCTAATTGAACATACCATCTAGCTACATAACCCGTAAGACTATCTTAAAATATATGCATTAACAACTTCTCATCTCGAGCATATACTGCCATCTTTCGACAATACATGGTAATGTGGGTCATTGGGCATTTTGTGCCATCATATTTTTCAAATTCAGGGACTTTGAATTTAGGCGAAATTACCACATCTGGAACTAAACAAAGGTCAATCGCATCTGTGGAGCCATAAAAATTCATTCCCTCTACAGCCCTAAACCTTTCTTCCAATAACTTCATCTTCTCCCGGGCACTGGTATCTTCTACTTTTTCAGGTGTCTGCATCCCTAGCTTTTCTCTTTCCTTAGGATCATCCAAATCAGGAACTAAGATTGGCTCAGGTGGTTTTTCCATCATAATGGGATTAACAAAATTTTGAAATTGTCCTAGAGCAAGTGTGGATGTCATTCCTAGATAAGGATTAGGATATCCACTGAAAGTAAGAATTGGTACTCTAGTTCCTTGTAAAGGTTGGTTCAGTCGTGGCTCAAATCCTGGAGGATAGACAGGATCTACCATATCTGGTGATTGCTCTTGAAAGCTAGGATTTTTTTCCACTACTTTTCCCTTGTCAAGTTTCTTGAGCATATTCATTATTGTACTGAGATCCCCTCTTAGTTCTTCTTGAGCTTTCTCAATTCTCTCAAATCGATTGGCCTGTTCTTGCTCCATGATTCTTTTCTGTGTCCTGGTATTGTATAAATGGCGAGTGGGTTGAGTCAAAAATTTTGAAGGGCGAGCTATTCTTGAACCTTTATTACCACAAATTTTTTTAAAAAAATCAGAATGCCATGTGTCAAAATTTTTATTTTTGAAAATTTTTTTTTTTTTTAAAATGGTGCAAATGATGCATGAATGCAAAAAATATATATTTGATATGATTAATGCAAAAAGAAAAAGAGAAAAAAAATAAAATTGAGTTAGTGTGAGGATGTGGTTTAAGAAAAAAACATTTTTTTTGTTTTTTTGTTTTGTTTTTGTGTTTTGAGATTTTTTTGTTTGTTTTGTTTCGTTTCGTATCATACACAACTTTTATTCTTAGGTATTTTCTACAAAAAGGTGGACGGGGCTCTACATAAGGTTAGTTTCCTAGGCTTATTATATGCTGGGTTTGGATTGACAGGGTCTAAAGGTTCCCAAATTGTTCCTCACTGTCATCCATGATGGACTAGTAAGGCACCCCGATCCTAACCCATTACAGGCTACGAACAGAAATGGTTCAATTCGAGTGAAAGTATTTCGCTTGCCATTGCAGAGGTTATCACCTCACGAGAGCATAGGTACTTTACTTCCTCCTATAAAGGACGGAGCCTGGGTATAGAGCTCATGTATGAGATGCATCGTGCCATTGTGTGCAAATATATCCTAATTTATTGAAAGCAATATATACAGAAAAAATAAAACATAACAGGCATAGTAAAACAAATGTGTGTGAATTTTTTTGATTTGCTTTTTATTGTTGATTTGTTTTGTTTTGTTTGGTTTTGTTTTTTTTTTTTTACCTTTTTTACTAAAAATGAAAAATAAAAATTTAAGAAATTGATTAAGATTGTTTAAATTAAAATTTGAGGATAACAAGTAGTTAATTTTGGCCTGACTCTCGAAAACAAAAGGCGTCCCCAGCGGAGTTGCCAAGCTGTCGTAACGGTTTTGTGTCCGTTCGATGAATTTGAAAACGAAATAAAAAAAAACGGAGTCGCCACCAATCTTTTTTGGCTAGGTGCGATTGGCCACCTATTAAAACATATCCTTTTAATGAAATCTTAAAATTAATTAAAATTTATTAAAAAGATAATTTTACGGTTTGCATAATAGTCTGGGTTCGGGAGTCGGTTACGCATGGGGAAGGATTAGCACCCCCACAACGCCCGTTAAAAAACGGTACTAATCAACAACGTGTTATCATTTGATTTTGATAAACATAGTCTTATTTTCAGTATTCAAAAAATAATTTCCTTGATTTTTTATTCATTAAAAAAAATTTATTCTTGAGAAAAATAAATCAAAACCTTTTTATTGAAATAATTCTTAAAATGTTCCAGTACGTTGGTAACATTAGAAGAACTTTTTCTCACCAAGAGATTTCTTAGGCATCGCTTCTCGGAATACCTTAAAATCTCATCCTCGGAGGTTCAAATTTACTTTTCGAAAAAGATGTCATGCATGCAATGCAAAATGTTACCATATTTATACACACATTTTACTCTTTTTTGTTAGAAATTTTATTAATTATTTTATTAATATTCTTATTGAAATTTTGAAGAAAAAGGAATTTAATTATATTGAAGATTTTCTATAAATATTCCAATACGCTGGTAATATTTTATAAAAAATCTTCTCACCTAGAGATTTCTTAAAGCATCTCTACTCGGAATACTTTTAGAATCCCATCATTGGATTAAATTTCTTTCCTTCCTATTTTTATTACATATTTTTCAATATATTAATCAATTTTTATTTATTATTATAAAAAAAAAATTTTATTTTAAAAAAAAATTGAAGAAAAATGAAAAATTTATTATATTGAAGATTTTCTATAAATATTCCAATACACTGGTAATATTTTATAAAAAATCTCTCACCTAGAGATTTCGTAGGCATCACTACTCGGAATACCTTTGAATCTCATCGTCGGATAAAAATTTCATTTTCCTACATTTTTATTAGTTTTTATTATTATTAAATTTATTTTTATATTATTGTTTTTAAAGTTTATTAAAAATTAACATAATTACATAAAAAATTTAACCACAATTTCATCATTTAATCTAACAAATATAAATATTTTAATATGCATAAATATTAATAAAATAATATATAAAAAATAAATAAATAATTTTTTTTACCTGAACCGGACTGATCAACGTACGGTTCAGTTCGACAGTTCGGTCCGACGGTTCGGCTCGGTCTGGTAACGGTTCAAGCGTGGTCCGGTTCGACCTTGGCGGTCTGGTCCGGTTCAAATGGACCGGTCAGGGGCTGATGGAGAAGCGGGTCGTCGGGTCGGGTGTATGGACCCCGGGTTGTGTCGCGGGTTGACGCGTGGATCCTCATTGGTCTAAACGACGTCGTTTTGGGCGTTTATTGAAACGACGTCGTTTTGGCTATTGACAATTTATATAAAAGTTAAAAAAAAAATTTTCATTCATTTTCTCCGTTTCTCAGCAAAAAAACCTCTTTTTTTTTTCTTTTTTCCTCTCTTCTTCAGTCGACCTGGGGCCGGTGGCCATCCGTTGCGACGACAGCCGTAATCTTTGCCGGCGGCGAGCTCCAGCTGCCGTCGACGGTGTCAAAAAATTTCAAAAATCTCTCACAAACTCCTCTCGACCCCCTGAGCACAAATTCGACCTCCTTTTCACCAAAAAGAGTCTCAAAATCCCCAGATCTGCTAGGGTAGTTTCGGTGAAACTATATATTTTTTTGTGTTCTGACCTTCTTTTTTTTTGTTTTGAAACTGACTCCTTTTTTTTTTCTTCTTCGTGCAGAAAGCTCGGCACTGGGTTCCTCCCTACCGGGAGGACTGTGTATAATTTTTTTGTGTTTTTTTTCTTTTTTTGGCAACGTCTCTTTCCTTTTTTTTCCCCTCTTTTCTTTGACCTCGCTAGGAGCTCTATTTATAGAGCTCCAGCCATGTGTGTTTGGGGGGAAGGGCATGGGGCTCGGCACGGGTGTAAACACGAGCCTCATGCCTCTTTTATTAGTTTTGGCTATATCTGGTAGTTTGTCAACGGGAGAATTAATTTGAGGGGTGGAGGATAAGGTCTGGTGATCACGGGAGGTGGCAGTGTAGGGTCCGGGGTGGGCACGGGTGGTGGCAATGTAGGGTCTGATGGGTCTGGTGGCAGGGGTGGTGGCAATGTAGGGTCTGATGGCACGGGCGATGGCAGTGGTGCCAGGGATGGCACCACTGCCATCCTTGATTTTTTTTTGTTTTGTTCTTTTTTTTTGTAGTTCGTATTTTTTATTGTATTTCGTATTTTATACTTATACTACGTATTTATTACTTCTGGACAAATTGATGTCTACATACTAAATAAATCTTTTTCAAAATCTTGATCAAGTTTATTTAGCTTTAATGTTTTGTCATTTCAAAATAAGGATCAATTCAAGGCCAACAATTATCTATTTCAAATCATTATGACCATTTCTTTTATCGTAAAAGATTTGTTTTGGTTCATATAAGTTTATTTAAAATAAAATAATACTAATTTATTAATATTCCTAAAATTAATAATTAAGAGATTTTAAAAAAATATGTTTACCGAACAAGTTTAAATAATTATGACTATTTGAACAATTATCTATTTGAAATCCCTATAACATTTTGTTTTGACATAAAATAACTTTTTCTGTCCATAATATTTCAAATAAAATAATAAAAAATTATTAATATTAAGACAATTAATAAGTAAAAGATTTAAAAAATAAATTTGTTTATCAAACAAGTTCAAATGTTATGACTATTTGAACAATTATTTATTTTAAATTGTTATGACTCTTTATTTTGTCATAAAACAATTGTTTTTGTTCATACAAGGTTATTCGGATTAAAACGTTATTAATTATTAATATTTTGACAATTAATAAGTAAAAGATTTAAAAAAATAAATTTATTTATTGAACAAGTTGAGATAGTCATGATTATTTGAATAATTAACCATTCAAATCATTATGACCTTTCGTTTTGTAATAAAACAACTATTTCAATTCAAATAAGCTTATTTGAAATAAAATAATACTAATTTATTAATATTCTAAATATTAATGAGTAAGAGACTTAAAAAATAAATCTGTTTATCAAAGAAGCTTAAATAGTCATGACTTTTGAATAAGTATCTATTTCAAAACATCATGACCTTTTGTTTTGTCATAAAACAATTGGTTCTGTTCATGCAAGCTTATTTCGAATAAAATAATATAAATTAATTAAGATTACAAAAATTAATAGTAAAAATTTTAAAAATAAATATGTTTCTAATTACGTTCAAATAGTTATATCTATTTGAATAATTATCCATTTCAAATTGTTATGATCTTTTATTTTGTCATAAACCAATTGTTTTTGTTCATAAAAGCTTATTCGGTATAAAATAATACTAATTTATTAAAATTCCAAAAATTAATAAGTAAAAGATTTTAAAAAATAAAATCTGTTTACTGAGCGAGTTCAAATAATTATGACTATTTGAATAATTATTTATTTCAAATCATTATGATCATTTGTCTTCTCATAAAACAATTGTTTCTACTTATACAAGTTTATTCGAAATAAAATAATATTAATTTATTAATATTCTAAAAATTAATAAGTTGGAGATTTAAAAAATAAATCTATTCACTAAACAAGTTCAAATAATCAAGTCTGTTTGAACTATTAGCTATTTCAAATCATTATGATATTTTGTTTTGTCATAAAACAATTGTTTCTATTCATACAAAATTATGTAGAATAAAATAATACTAATTTATTAATATTTTGAAAATAAATAAGAGATTTAAAAACTAAATCTATTTATCGAACTAGTTCAAATTGTTATGACTATTTGAACAATTACCTATCTAAAATCGTTATGATCTTTTTTTTCTCATAAAGTCATTGTTTATGTTTATACAAGTTTATTTAGAGTAAAATATTACTAAATTAATAATATTCTAAAAATTAATAAGTAAGAGATTTAAAAAATAAATGTGTGCCAAACCAGTTCAAATAGTTAAGACTATGAGAACAATTAGCTATTTCAAATCGTTCAAACTTTTTATTTAACCATAAAATAAATGTTTCAATTTATATAATTATCTATTTAAAATCGTTATGACCTTTGGTTTTAACATAAAATAATTTTTTTAGTTCATAAAATCTTATCCAAAATAAAATAATATTACTTTATTAATATTTCAAAAATTGAAAAGTCGAAGATTTAAAAAAAATAAATCAGTTTATCGAATCAGTTATGACTATTTGAACAATTATTTATTCCAAATCGTTATGACTTTTTATTTTGTCGTAAAACAATTATTTTTGTTAACACAAGTTTATTCGGATTAAAATAATATTAATTTATTAATATTTTGACAATTAAAAAGTAAAAGATTTTCAAAATAAATATGTTTACCGAACAAGTTCAAATAGTCATAACTATTTGAATAATTATCTATTTCAAATCTCATAACTATTTGAATAATTATATATTTCAAATTGCTATGACCTTTTATTTCATTATAAAACAATTGTATTCGTTCATATAGGCTTATTCAAAATAAAATAATACTAATTTATTAATATTTAAAAAATTAATGAGTAAGTAATTTAAAATATGAATCTGTTTACCGGACAAGTTCAAATGGTTATGACTATTTAAATAATTATCTATTTCAAATCATTATCACCTTTTGTTGTGTCATAAAATAATTGTTTATGTTCATACAAGCTTATTTTGAATAAAATAATATAAATTTATTAATATTTCAAAAATTAATAAGCAAAAATTAAAAAAATAAGTATGTTTTCTGAACACATTCAAATAGCCCTGACTATTTAAATAATTATCTATT
The DNA here is from genome assembly GCF_002303985.1 of Durio zibethinus. Next base: position 16,339,934 of record NW_019167993.1, read on the forward strand.
TCAAATAGTTATGACATTTTGTTTTGTCATAAACCAATTGTTTCTAGTGATACAAGTGTATTTGAAATAAAATAATAATATTTATTAATATTCCAAAAATTAACAAGTAAAAATTTTAAAAAATAAATTTGCTTACCAAGCAAGTTCATATCGTTATGACTATTTGAATAATTATTTATTTCAAATGGTTATAATTTTTGTTTTGTCATAAAACAATTTTTTCTATTCATACAAGTTTATTCATATTAAAATAGTAATATTTTATTAATATTCTAAAAATTAATAGGTAGGAGATTTAAAAAAATAAATCTGTTTATCGAGCAAGGTTAAATAGATTTGACTATTTCAACAATTATTTATTTAAAGTTGTTATGACTTTTATTTTGTCATAAAGTAATTGTTTTAGTTCATAAAAACTTATCCGAAATAAAATAATAATACTTTTTTAATATTTCAAAACTTAATAAGTATGAGATTTAAAAACTAAAGCTTTTTTCAAACTAGTTCAAATAGTTATGACTATTTGAACAAATATCAATCTCAAACATTATGATCTTCGTTTTCTCATAAAACAATTATTTCAGATCATATAACTTATTCAGATAAAAATAATACTAATTTAATAATATTCAAAAGGTTAATAAGAGATTTGAAAAAATAAATTTGTTTACTAGACAAGTTCAAATAGTTATGACTATTTAAACAATTTTTATTTAAAATCATTTGACCATTTGTTTTGTCATAAAAAAGTTGTTTTAGTTCATAAATCTTATCCAAATAAAATAATACTACTTTATTAATATTTCAAAAGTTAATAAGTAAAAGATTTAAAAAATAAATTAGTTTATCGAATTAGTTCAAATAATTATGACCATTTAAACTACTATCTATTTTAAATCATTATTGCCTTTTGTTATGTCATAAAACAATTGTTTTTCAACATATAAGTTCATTTGAAATAAAATAATACTAATTTATTAATATTTTAAGAATTAATAAGAGATTTAAAAAATATATCTATTTACCAAACTAGTTCAAATAGTTATGACTATTTGAACAATTATCTATTTCGAATTGTCATAACCTTTTGTTCTATCATAAAATAATTGTTTCTATTCATATAAGCTTATTCAGAGTAAAATAATACTAATATAGTAATATTCTAAAAATTAATGACTAAGATATTTAAAAAATAAATCCATTTACCAAACCAATTCAAATAGTTAAGACTGTATGAATAATTATTTATTTCAAATTGTTATGACTGTTTGTTTTGTCATGAAACAATTATTTTACCTTGTACAAGCTTATTTGGAATAGAATATAGCTAATTTTTAATATTTCAAAAATTTATAAGTAAGAGATTTAGAAAATAATTCTATTTATCAAACCAGTTTTAATAATTACAACTATTTGAATAATTATTTATTTCAAATCATTATTACTTTATATTTTGTCATAAAACAATTGTTTTTGTTAAAATAAGTTTTTTCAAAAGAAAATAATACTAATTTATTAATATTTAGAAAATTAATCAGTAAGAGATTTAAAAAGTAAATTTGGTTATCAAATCATTTCAAATAGTTTTGACTATTTGAATAATTATCTATTTCAATTGTTATAACATTTTATTTTATCATCAAACAATTAGTTCTATTCGTACTATTTTATTTAGAATAAAATAATACTAATTTAATAATTTTTCAAAACTTAATAACCAAGAAAATTAAAAATAAATCTAATTGTTGAACTAGTTCAAATAGTTAAGACTATATGAATGATTATCTATTTTAAATTATTATGACCTTTTGTTTTGTTGTAAAACAATTGTTTTGTTCGTATAAGATTATTTAGATTTAAATAATACTAATTTAATAATATTTTAAAAATTAATAAGTAAGAGATTTAAAAAAAATAAATTTATTTATCAAATAAGTTCAAATGATTAAGACTATTATAATAATGATCTATTTTGTTAGCTTTGAATTGATCCTTATTTTGAAATGATAAAACATTAAAGATAAATAAACTTGATCAAAATTTTGAAAAAGATTTATTTCGTACATGTTCTTAAGTTTTATATTTTGGTACTAAATAAATAATATGATTTTCAAAGTTTAAACAAACCTTTCTTAGTTTCATATTTCTCAAACCAAATCTATCTTTAAAGATTATTTATTTAAGCTTAAATGAAAGTCCAATTATTGTTTTTAAAGTGAATTTATTTATTTTGGACTTAATACAATTTTGATAAAATTGGTTTTGAGAAAAAGATTAATTTAAGAAAGCTGTTTTACAAGAACAAAGTTTTCCAACATTGAACTTATTTTATTTTTTTGTATTAATTCACAAAGTTTTAATATTTGAATTTTATATTGTTGGAAAGCTCTTTGAGTCTACTTTCTAATGGATCAAACAAAATCAAAATTTTGAATTTTTACTAGACACTCTGCAGTTGTCAAAAAAATTGCATAAGGGGTAACTTTGAAAATTCACTATAATTCCTACTCAATGAATTAGGTAATTAATTTTGATAGAAAGACCTTTAAGTCTAGTTTCTAAATCTTCAAACGGTTTGTGATTTGGATTTACATAACTCAAAATATGATCAAATTAGTGAGTAGAGTGCAAAACAGGAGACAACCACCCAACCATTGACAAGATCGATCCCCTCATGGAAGGGATTGATTGGGTCATGTTTTTTAAGCATGAAATGGCATAAAACTTGAATCAATTGATCCCCTCAAGGAAGGATCAATCAGGTTTGGGCGGAATCACACTAACAGCTATTTTTTTCATGCATTCAACGGCTACTTTCACTTCCCAAGCTTCCCCAATGGCTACTTCTTTAATTTCTCTATAAATTGGGCACTCCAACACACCAAAAGGATTGATGCATCAAGAGAGCAAGAGCCAACAAGCTATATCTTCATTCTCTCAAAAAAGTTAAGAGTTTTTAGAGCTTCAAAGTCGATATCTTTGTATTTATTGTATCCAATTTTTATTTGTTGTTCATTCATCATTTTCTTGTACTTAAACTTAGCAAACACTTAGCCTTAGAGAGGTTGTTCTATTGTTTGCAAAATTACCTTTGATATACAAGGGTGGAAGAGAACAAGAGGTGAGGTATCCTCTTGAGAGCTTTGTAGTAAGATTGGGTAAAATACTTCAAAGGGTAGAAGTTTCTATCTTAAGCCTTAGAAAGAAAAAGATAGGTTGTATTTTCAATTCAAGAATAGTGGATTGAAGCCTTGGTATGGACAACCAAAAAGAGAGGACGTAGTTGCCTGATGGAGAAGAACCAAACCTCTATAAATCATTGTGTTTGATTTCTTTATCCCTATCTCTTTACAATTTATTGTTGTTTCTATTTGATTTTAGGTTCATTAATTATTATTGTTTGCATTATATTTTCATCAAAAGTGCTTATTGTTTTAATTTCCATTCAACTATATTGAAATCATTGTTTGGGAAGAATTTGGAGAAATCCAATTCACCCCCCTCTTGGATCACCATCTCACCTAAAAAGCTAACATATTTCAAATCGTTATGACCTTTTTGTTTAGTGTTTCAACTCATACAAGCTTATTCAAAATAAATTAATATTAATTTATTAACATTCAAAAAATTAATTACAAAAAGATATTTTAAAAAATAAATCTGTTTACCCAATAAGTTTAAATAGTTATTACTATTTGAGCAATTGTCTATTTAAATATCTATTTCAAATCGTTATTACTTTTTGTTTTGTCAACAAACAATTATTTTTGTTCATATAAGTCTATTTGAAATAAAATAATACTAATTTATTAATATTTAGAAAATTAATCTGTAAGAGATTAAAAAAGTAAATCTGTTTACAAAACCATTTGAAATAGTTTTGGCTATTTGAATAATTATCTATTTCAAATCGTCATAATATTTTGTTTTGTCATCAAATAGTTGGTTTTGTCCATACTATTTTATTTTGAATAAAATAATACTAATTAATAATATTATGAAACTTAATAACCAAGAAAGTAAAAAATAAATTTAATTGCTGAACTAGTTCAAATAGTTAAGACTATATGAATTATTACCAATTTCAAATTGTTATGACCTATTGTTTTGTCATAGAACAATTTTTTTGTTTATACAAGTTTATTCATATTATAATAATACAGATTTAATAATATTTTAAAAATTAATAATTAAAAGAGATCTGAAAAATAAATTTGTTTACTGAACCAATTCTTATGGTTAAAACTATTATAACAATTATCTATTTCATATCGTTCTAACCTTTTGTTTAGTCATAAAATAATCGTTTAACTTCATACAAGCTTATTGGGAACAAATTAATACTAATTTATTAATATTTCTAAAATTAATAAGTAAAAACTTTAAAAAATAAATTTATTTACCGAATTAGTTAAAACAATTATGGCCATTTGAATAATTATCTATTTCAAATTGTTATGACCTTTGTTTTGTTGTAAAACAATTGTTTTTTTATCATACAAGCTTATTTGAAATAAAATAATATTAATTCATTAATATTTCAAAAATTAATAAGAGATTTAAAAATTAAATCTGTTTATCAAACCATTTTGAATAGTTTTGACTATTTGAACAATTATCAATCATCGTTATGATATTTGTTTTGTCATAAAACAATTGCTTCTGATTATACAACCTTATTCGGATAAAAATAATATTAATTTAATAATATTCCAAAAATCAATAAGAGATTTAAAAAAGAAAAGTGTTTGCCAAACCAGTTCAAATAGTTAAGACTATTAGAATAATTATCTATTTCAAATCGTTCTGACTTTTTGGTTAGTCATATATTAATTATTTCAGTTCATACAAGCTTATTAGAGTAAAATAATACTAATTTATTAACATTTGAAAAATAAATAAGCAAGAGATTTTAAATAAATAAATTTGTTTACCTAACAAGTTCAAATAGTTATGACTATTTAAACAATTATCTATTTAAAATCATTATGACCTTTTGCTTTGTCATAAAACAATTGTTTTAGTTTATGCATACTTATTCAAAATAAAATAATACTAATTTATTAACATTAAAAAAATTAATACACAAGAAATTTTAAAAAATAAATTTGTTTACTAAACAAATTCAAATAGTTATGACTATTTGAACAATTATCTATTTAAAATAAATATTAACTTTTGTTTTATCATAAAATAATTGTTTCAGTTCGTAAAAGCTTATCCAAAATAAAATAATATTGCTTTATTAATATTTCAAAATTTGATAAGTTAGAGATTTAAAAAATAAGTTAGTTTATCGAAATGATTTAAATAATTATGGCCATTTAAATAATTATCTATTTCAAATTGTTATGAAATTTTGTTTTGTCATAAAATAATTGTCTTTATCATACACGCCTATTTGGAATAAAATAATACTAATTTATTAATATTTTAAACATTTAGAAGTAGGAGATTTAAAAAATAAATCTATTTACTGAACTAGTTCCTATTTGAACAATTATCTATTTCAAATCATTATAACTTTTTGTTCTATTATAAAATAAATGTTTCAGTTCGTATAAGCTTATTTGGAATAAAATATACTAATTTAATAATATTCATAAAATTAATAACTAAGAAATTTAAAAAATAAATATATTTGCTGAAGTAGTCCAAACATTTAAGACCGTATGAACAATTATCTATTTCAAATAGTTATGACCTTTTACTTTGTCATAAAATAATCGTTTCAGTTCATACAAGCTTATTCAAAATAAAATAAAACTAATTTATTAGTATTCTAAAATTTAATAAGTAAGTAATTTAAAAAGTGAATTTGTTTATCGAATTAGTTCAAATAATTATGGTTGTGTCAACAATTATCTATTTCAAATTGTTATTACCTTTTGTTTCGTCATATAAAAATTTTATTTGAACATTCAAGCTTTTTTGGAATAAAATAATATTAATTTATTAAACTTTAAAAAATTAATAGGTATGAGATTTAAAAAATAAATCTGTTTATCAAACTAATTCAAATGGTTATGACTATTTGAACAATTATAAACTTTAAATTGTTATAACCTTTTGTTCTATCATAAAATAATTTTTTTTATTCATACAAGTTTATTTAGAATAAAATAACACTAATCTAATAATATTCCAAAAATTAATAACTAAGAGAATTAAAAAACAATTTTTTTTGCCAAACCAGTCAAATATTTAAAATTATATGAACAATTATCTATTTCAAATCATTATGATCTTTTGTTTTGTCATAAAATAGGTTTGTTTGAATTCATAGTAGCTTATTTGGAATAAAATAAAACAAATTTATTAATATTTCAAAAATTAGTAAGTAAGAGATTTGAAAAATAATTCTATTTACCTAACCTGTTTAAATAATTATAACTATTTGAATAATTATATATTTCAAATCATTATTACTTTTTATTTTGTCATAAAACAAATGTTTTTGTTCATATAATTTTATTCAGAATAAAGTAATAGTAATCTATTAGTATTTCAAAAATTAATACGTGATTTAAAAAATAAATCTATTTATCAAACTAGTTCAAATAGTTATGATTATTTGAGCAATTATTTATTTCAAATCATTTTGACTTTTTGGTTCTATTATAAAACAATTATTTCTATTCATACAAGCATATTTAGATTAAAATAATACTAATTTATTAATATTTTGACAACTAATAAGTAAAAAATTTTAAAAATAAATATGTTTACCAAACTAGATCAAATAATCATGACAACTTGAATAATTATCTATTTTAAATTGTTATGACCTTTTGTTTTGTCATAAAAGAATTGTTTCAGTTCATATAAGCTTATTCAAAATAAAATAATACTAATTTCTTTATAATCCAAAAATTAATAATAAAGAGATTTAAAAAGTGAATCTGTTTACTGAACAAATTTAAACAATTAGGACTATTTGAGTAATTATCTATTTGAAATAGTTATAACCTTTTGTTTTGTCATAAAATTTTTTTTTTCTATTCATCTAAGCTTATTTTGAATAAAATAATACAAATTTATTAATATTGAGACAATTAACAAGTATATGATTTAAAAATTAAATATGTTTACCAAACAAGTTCAAATCGTTATGGCTATTTGAGCAATTATTTATTTCAACTTGTTATGACTTTTTGTTTTGTCATAAAACAATTATTTTTGTTCACACAAGTTTTATTCATATTAAAATAATATTAATTTATAAATATTTTGACAATTAATAAGTAAAAGATTTAAAAAATAAATATATTTACAGAACAAGTTCAAATAGTCATGGCTATTTGAATAATTATCTATTTCAAATCATTATGACCATTTCTTTTGTAATAAAACACTTGTTTTAGTTCATATAAGCTTATTTGAAGTAAGATAATAATAATTTATTAATATTGCAAAAATTAATGAGCAAGAATATTAAAAAAAGAATATGTTTACTGAATAAATTCAAATAGTTATGATTATCTAAACAATTATATACTTCAAAACATTATGACCTTTTGTTTTGTCATAAAACAATTAGTTTTGTTCATGCAAGCTTATTTTGAATATTATAATTTAAATTTATTAATATTCGAAATATTAATAAGTAAAATTTTAAAAAATATATATGTTTTTTAAACACGTTCAAATAGTTATGACTATTTGAAGAATTATCTATTTCAAATCATTATGACTTTTTGTTTTATCGTAAACCAATTATTTCTGTTTAAAAAACTTTTTTGAAATAAAATAATACTAATTATTAAAATTCCAAAAATTAATAAGTAAAAATTTTAAAAAATAAATCTATTTACCAAGCAAGTTCAAATAGTTATGACTATTTGAATAATTATTTATTTCAAATCATTATGATCTTTTGTTTTGTCATAAAACAATTCTTTCTATTCATACAATTTTATTTGAAATAAAATAATACTAATTTATTAGTATTCTAAAAATTAATAAGTTTGAGATTTAAAAAATAAATTTGTTTACCGAACAAGTTCAAATAGTCATGTCCATTTGAAATATTATCTATTTCAAATCATAATGACATTTTATTTGACATAAAACAATTGTTTGTATTCATAAAAATTTATTCAGACTAAAATAATATTGATCTATTAATATTTTGATAATTAATAAGAGATTTAAAAACAAAATTTATTCACTGAAACAGTTTAAATATTTATGACCATTTGAACAATTATCTAAAATCTTTATGATCTTTATTTTGTCATAAAAAAAGTGTTTCTTTTCATACAAGCTTATTTGGATTAAAATAATACTAACATAATAATATTCCAAAAATTAGTAAGAGATTTAAAAAATAAATGTTTTTGTCAAACCGGTTTAAATAGTTAAGACTATTAGAACAATTATCTATTTCAAATCGTTTTAACCTTTTGTTTAGTCATAAAACAATTATTTTAGTTCATACAAACTTATTCAAAATAAAATAATACTAATTTATTAACATTCAAAAATTAATGGGCAAGAGATTTAAAAAGATAAATCTGTTTACTAAACAAGTTGAAATAGATTTGACTATTTGAACAATTATCTATTTAAAGTCATTATGATCTTTCATTTTGCCATAAAACAATTGTTTCAGTTCATAAAACCTTATTTGAAATAAAATAATACTACTTTATTAATATTTCAAAAATTAATATGCAAGAGATTTAAAAACTAAAGCTATTTTCTGAACCACTTTAAATAGTTATGACTATTTGAACAAATATCAATCTCAAATTGTTATGATCTTTATTTTCTCATAAAACAATTGTTTTTTTTATCATACAAACTTATTTGAATAAAAATAATACTAATTTAATAATATTTTGATAATTAATAAGAGATTTAAAAAATAAATGTGTTTACTGAATCAGTTTAAATAATTAAGACTATTAGAATAATTATCTATTTCAAATCATTTTGACCTTTGTTTAGTCATATAATAACTATTTAAGTTCATACAAGCTTATTTGGAATAAAATAATACTAATTTATTAACATTCAAAAAATTAATAAGCCTGAGATTTGAAAAAATAAATATTTTTACTAAGCATGTTCAAATAGTTACGACTATTTCATATCTATTTATGACCATTTGTTTTGTCATAAAACAATCATTATGACCATGTTCAAATATATATTTAAAATCATTATGACCATTTGTTTTGTCATAAAACAATTGTTTTAGTTCATAAAAGCTTATCCAAAATAAAATAATACTACTTTATTAACATTTCAAAAATTAATAAGTAAGAGATTTAAAAAATAAATTAGTTTAATGAATCAATTCAAATAATCATGGCCATTTAAACAACTATCTATTTTAGATCATTATTATCTTTTGTTTTGTCATAAAACAATTGTTTTTCAACATACAAACTTTTTTTAAATAAAATAATATAATTTATTAATATTTCAAGAATTAATAAGAGATTTAAAAAAGAAATCTGTTTGTTGATACAGTTCAAATAGTTATGACTATTTGAGCAATTATCTATTTCAAATTGTTATAACTCTTGTTCAATCATAAAACAATTGTTTCTATTCATACAAGCTTATTTGGAATAAAATAATAATAGTTTAGTAATATTCCAAAAATTAATAACTATGAGACTTGAAAATAAATTCATTTACCAAACCAGTTCAAATAGTTAAGACTATATGAAAAATTATTTATTTCAAATCGTTATAACCTTTTGTTTTGTCATAAAACAATTATTTAAGCTCATAGAAGCTGATTTGGAATAGAATAAAATTAATTTATTAATATTTCAAAAATTTATAAAAGATTTAGAAAATAATTCTATTTATGAAATTAGTTCAAATAATTATAACTATTTGCACAATTATCTATTTCAAATTGTTATTACTTTTCGTTTTGTCATAAAACAATTGTTTTTGTTAATATAAGTTTGTTCGAAATAAAATAATACTAATTTATTAATATTTAGAAAATTAATCAATAAGATATTTAAAAAGTAAATCTACTTGCCAAACCGTTTCAAATAGTTTTGATTATTTGAATAATTATCTATTTCAAATCATTATAACCTTTTATTTTGTCATCATACAATTGGTTCTATTTATACTATTTTATTCAAAATAAAATAATGCAAATTTAATAATATATCAAAACTTAATAACCAAGAAAACTAAAAATAAATCTAATTGCCAAACCAATTCAAATAGTTAAGACTACATATATGATTATCTATTTCAAATTATTATGACCTTTGCTTTTGTCATAAAATAATTGTTTTGTTTGTAGAAGCTTATTCATATTAAAATAATACTAATTTCATAATATTTAAAAAACTAATAAGTAAGAGATTTAAAAAATAATTTTGTTTACTAAATCATTTCAAATGGTTAAGACTATTAGAATAATTATATATTTCAAATCGTTTTGACCATTTGTTTAGTCATAAAACAATTGTTTCAATTCATACAAGTTTATTAAGAATAAATTAATACTAACTTATTAACATTTGAAAATTTAATAAGAAAGAGATTTAAATAATAAATCTGTTTACTGAACAAATTTAAATAGTTATTATTATTTGAACAATTGTCTATTTAAAATCATTATAACATTTTAATTTGTCATAAAACAATTGTTTCAGTTAATACAAGCTTAGATGGAATAAAATAATACTAATTTATTAATTTTCCTAAATTAATAAAAAATTTAAAAAATAAATCTGTTTACCAAATCAGTTAAAATAATTATGGTCATTTGAATAATTATCGATTTCAAATCATTATGACTTTTTATTTTGTCATAAAATAATTATTTTTATCATAAAAGCTTATTCAAAATAAAATAATACTAATTGATTAATATTTCAAAAACTGATAGGTAACAGATTTAAACAATAAAATTTTTTATTGAACCAGTTCAAATAATTATGACTATTTAAATAATTATCAATCTTAAATCATTAAAATCTTTATTTTTTCATAAAACAATTGTTTCTAATGATAGAAGCTTATTCAGTTAAAAATAATATTAATTTAATAATATTCTAAAAATTAATAAGAGATTTTAAACATAAATGTGTTTGTTAAACCAATTCAAATAGTTGAAACTATTAGAATAATTATTTATTTCAAATCATTCAAACCTTTTGTTTAGTCATAAAATATTTGTTTCATGTCTTACAAGCTTATTTGGAATAAAATAATCAAAATCTGTGAACATTTGGAAAATTAATAAGTAAAAGATTTGAAAAAATAAATTTGTTTATAGAACAAGCTTAAATAGTTATGATTATTTGAACAATTAATTATATGAAATCATTATGACCTTTTGTTTTGACATAAAATAATTGTTTCAATTCATAAAAGCTTATCCAAAATAAAAAAAAAAAAATTGATAAGCAAGAGTTTAAAAAAATAAATTTGTTTACAAAACAAATTTTGATAGTTATGACTATTTGAACAATTGTCTATTTAAAATCGTTATGACCTTTTGTTTTGTTATAAAACAATTGTTTCAGTTCATACAAGCTTATTCAAAATAACATAATTCTAATTTATTAATATTCCCAAATTAATAAGTGATTTAAAAAGTGAATCTATTTGCCAAATTAGTTTAAATAATTGTGGTCATTTCAACAATTATCTATTTCAAATCGTTATCACCTTTTGTTTGGTCATATAACAATTATTTTTTTATCATACAAGCTTATTCGAAATAAAATAATAATTTATTAATCTTTCAAAAATTAATAAGTAAGAGATTTAAAAAATGAATTATTTACCGAACCAGTTCAAATAGTTATGACTATTTGAACAATTCTTTACTTCAAATCGTTATAACCTTTTTTTATGTCATAAACCAATTATTTCTACTCATACAAGCTTATTCAAATAAAACAATACTAATCTAATAATATTCTAAAAATTAATAACTAAGGGATTTAAAAAATAAATTTGTTTACCAAACCAATTCAAATAGTTAAGACTATATAACCAATTATCTAATTCAAATCGTTATGACCTTTTATGTCGTCATAAAAGAATTTTCTCAATTAATACTAGTTTATTTTGAATAAAATAAAATGAATTTATTAATATTTCAAAAATTAATAAGTAAGAGATTAAAAAAATTCTATTACCTAAATCATTCAAATAATTATGACTATTTAAATAATTATCTATTTCAAATCATTATGACCTTTCCTTTTGTCATAAAACAAATGTTTTCGCCCATATAAATTTGTTCTGAATAAAATAATACTAATCTATTAATATTTCAAAAATTAATAAGAGATTTAAAAAATAAATCTATTTATCAAACCAATTCAAATAGTTATGAATATTTAAGCAATTATTTATTTCAAATCATTGTGACTTTTTGTTCTATTATAAAACAAAAGTTTTTATTCATACGAGCTTATTCAGATTAAAATAATACTAATTTATTAATATTTTGACAATTAATAAGTAAAAAATTTTAAAAATAAATATGTTTGCCAAACTAGATCAAATATTCATGACTATTTGAATAATTATCTATTTCAAATTGTTATGAACTTTTGTTTTGTCATAAAAAAAATTATTTCAGTTCATATAAGGTTATTCGAAATAAAATAATACTATGTTATTAATATTTCAAAAATTAATAATTAAGAGATTTAAAAAATGAATCTATTTACTAAACAAGTTTAAATAATTATTGCCATTTGAGCAATTATTGATTTGGAATCACTATAACCTTTTGGTTTGTCATAAAATGATTTTATTTGTTCATATAAGCTTATTTCAAATAAAACAATACAAATTTATTAATATTAAGACAATTAATAAGTAAAAGATTTAAAAAATAAATCTATTTATTGAACAAGTTCAAATTGTTATGACTATTTAAACAATTATTTATTTCAAATTCTTATGACTTTTTTGTTTTGTAATAAAACAATTCTTTTTGTCCATCTAAGCTTATTCATATTAAAATAATATTAATTTATTAATATTTCAACATTTAATAAGTAAAAGATTTTAGAAAATATTTTTATCGAACAAGTTCAAATAATCATGACTATTAAAATAATTATCTATTTCAAATCATTGTAACCTTTTGTTTTGTAATAAAACAATTGTTTCAATTTATGTAAGCTTATTTGAAATAAAATAATACTAATTTATTAATATTCCAAAAATTAAAAAGTAAGAGAATTAAAGAAATAAATTTATTTATCAAATAAGCTCAAATAGTTATGACTATCTTAACAATTATATATTTCAAAACATTACGACCTTTTGTTTTGTCATAAAATACTTGGTTCTATGCATTCAACCTTATTTCAAATAAAATAATATAAATTTATTAATGTTCAAAAAATTAATAATTAAAAATTTTAAAAATAAATTTATTTAAAAATTAATATTTCAAAACCAATTGTTTCTATTCATACAAAATTATTTAGAATAAAATAATAATAATTTATTACTATTTTGAAAATTAATAAGATATTTAAAAACTAAATCTCTTTACTAAACCAGTTCAAATTGTTATGATTGTCTAAACAATTATCTATCTCCAATCATTATGATTTTTGTTTTGTCCTAAAACATTTATTTATGTTCAACAAGCTTATTCAAAGTAAAATATTGCTAAATTAATAATATTCTAAACATTAATAAGGATTTAAAAACTAAATATATTTGTTGACCAGTTCAAATAGTTAAGACTATTAGAACAATTATCTATTTCAAATCATTTTGACCTTTTGTTTAGTCATAAAATAATTGATTCAACTCATACAAGCTTATTCGAAAGAAAATAATACTAATTTATTAATATTCAAAAAATTATTAAGAAATTAGAAAAAAATCTGTTTACCGAAGAAGTTGAAATAGTTTTGGCCATTTGAACAATTATCTATTTAAAATCATTATGACCTTATATTTTATCATAAAACAATTGTTTTAGTTCATAAAAGTTTATCCGAAATAAAATAATATTACTTTGTTAATATTATAAAAATTGATAAGTTAGAGATTTAAAACATAAATCAGTTTATTGAATTAGTTCAAATAATTATGGCCATGTGAATAATTATCTATTTCAAATTGTTATGAACTTTTGTTTTTTCATAAAACAATTGTTTTTCAACATACAAGCCTATTCGAAATAAAATAATACTAATTTATTTATATTTAAAAAATAATAAGTAGGATATTTAAAAAATAAATTTCTTTATTGAACCAGTTCAAATAGTTATGGCTATTTGAATAATTATATATTTCAAATTGTTATAACCTTTTGTTTTATCATAAAACAATTAATTATGCTCATACAAGCTTATTAGGAATAAAATAATACAAATGCAATAATATTCTAAATATTAATAACTAAAAGATTTAAAACATAAATTTATTTGCTGAGCCAAATCAAATAGTTAAGGCTATATGAACAATTCTTTATTTCAAATCGTTATGACATTTTGTTTTGTCATAAAACAATTTTTTTAGCTCTTACTAACTTATTCAAAATACAATAAAACAAATTCATTAATATTTGAAAACTTAATGAATAAGAGATTTAAAAAATAATTTTGTTTACTGAACCAGTTCAAATAATTATAACTATTTAAATAATTATTTATTTCAAATTGTTATGACCTTTTGTTTTGTCGTAAAACAAATGTTTTTATTCATATAAGTTTGTTCAAAATAAAATAATACTAATCTATTAATATTTTGAAAATTAATAAGAGATTTAAAAAAATAAATATATTTATCAAACCAATTCAAATAGTTATGAATATTTAGGCAATTATTTTATTTCAAATCATTGTGATTTTTTATTTTGTTATAAAACAATAGTTTTTGTTCGTACAAGCTTATTCAAATTAATATAATACTAATTTATTAATATTTTGATAATTAATAAGTAAAAATTTTTTAAAATAAATATGTTTACTGACTAGATTAAATAGTAATGACTATTTAAATAATTATCTATTTTAAATTGTTATGACCTTTTGTTTTGTCATAAAAAAATTATTTCAGTTCATATAAGTTTATTCGAAATAAAATGATACTATGTTATTAATATTCTGAAAGTCAATAATTAAGAGATTTAAAAAATAAATCTATTTACCAAACAAGGTTAAATAACTATGACCATTTGAACAATTATTGATTTGGAATTGCTATAACCTTTTGGTGTGTCATAAAATGATTTTTTTTTGTTTATACAAGCTTGTTTCAAATAACATAATACAAATTATTTCAGTTCATATAAGGTTATTTCAAATAAAATAATACTATGTTATTAATATTCCGAAAGTCAATAATCAAGAGATTTAAAAAATGAATATATTTATTGAACAAGTTTAAATAATTATGACCATTTGGACAATTGTCGATTTGGAATAGTTATAACCTTGTGGTTTGTCATAAAATGATTTTTTTTGTTCATACAAGCTTATTTTGAATAACATCATACAAATTTATTAATATTAAGACAATTAGTAAGTAAAAGATTTAAAAATAAATCTGTTTATAGAACAAGTTCAAATCATTATGACAATTTGAACAATTGTTTATTTCAAATTCTTATGACTTTTTTGTTTTGTCATAAAATAATTGTTTCTGCCTATACAAGCTTATTTGAATTAAAATAATATTTATTTATTAATATTTCAACAATTAATAAGTAAAGATTTAAAAAAATATATGTTTACCAAACAAGTTTAAATAGTCATAACTATTTGAATAATTATTTAAATCAAATCATTGTGACCTTTTGTTTCATAATAAAACAATTGTTTCAATTCATGTAAGCTTATTTGAAATAAAATAATACTAATTTATTAATTTCCAAAAAATTAAAGAGTAAGAGAATTAAAAAACAAATCAGTTTATCGAAAAAGTTCAAATAGTTATGACTCTCTGAACAATTATCTATTTCAAAACATTATGACCTTTTGTTTTGTCATAAAATAATTGGTTCCATTCACACAAGCTTATTCCAAATAAAATAATATAAATTTATAAATGTTCCAAAAATTAATAAGTAAAAATTTAAAAAATAAATCAATTTTTGTTATAACTTTTTGTTCTAACATAAAATAATTATTTTTGTTCATACAAGCTTATTCATAATAAAATAATACTAATGTAATAATATTCTAAAAATTAATAACTAAGCGATTTAAAAAAAAATTATTTGCTAAACCAGTTCAAATAGTTAAAGCTATATGAACAATTCTTTATTTCAAATCATTATGACTTTTTATTTTTTCGTAAAACAATTTTTTCAATTCTTACTAACTTATTCAAAATTAAATAAAACAAATCTATTAATATTTCAAAAAATTAATCAGTAAGAGGTTTAAAAAATAATTCTGTTTGCCGAATGAGTTCAAATAATTATGACTATTTGAACAATTATCTATTTCAAATCGTTATGACCTTTTGTTTTGTCATAAAACAAATATTTTTGTTCTTATAAGTTTGTTCGAAATAAAATAATACTAATCTATAAATATTTCAAAAATTAATAAGAGATTTAAAAAATAAATCTGTTTATCAAAGTTGTTCAAATAGTTATGAATATCTAGCAATTATTTATTTCAAATCGTTATGACTTTTTGTTTTGTTATAAAACAATATTTTCTATTCATACCAGCTTGTTCAAATTAATATAATACTAATTTATTAATATTTTGACAATTAATAAGTAAAAAATTTTAAAAACAAATATGTTTATCGAACTAGATCTAATAGTCATAACTTTTTGAATAATTATCAATTTCAAATCATTATGACCTTTTGTTTTGTCATAAAAAAATTATTTCAATTCATATAAGGTTATTCAAAATAAAATAATACTATGTTATTAATATTCCAAAAATTAATAATTAAGAGATTTGAAAAATGAATCTATTTACCGAATAAGTTTAAATAATTTATAATACTATGTTATTAATATTTTGAAAATTTATAATTAAATGATTTTTAAAATGAATCTATTTACCGAACAAGTTTAAATAATTATGACCATTTGAACAATAATCGATTTGGAATCGCTATAATCTTTTGGTTTATCATAAAATTATTATTTTGTTTGTACAAGCTTATTTCAAATAAAATAATACAAATTTATTAATTTTAAGACAATTAATAAGTAAAAGATTTAAAAAATAAATTTATTTACTGAACAAGTTTAAATCGTTATGACTATTTGAATAATTATTTCTTTCAAACTCTTATGACCTTTTTGTTTTATCATAAAATAATTGTTTCTATCCGGAGCTTATTTGGATTAATATAATATTAATTTATTAATATTTTGACAATTAATAAGTAAAAGATTTTAAAAAATATGTTTACCAAACAAGTTCAAATAGTCACGACTATTTGAATAATTATCAACTTCAAAACATTGTGACCTTGTGTTTTATAATAAAACAATTGTTTCAATTCATGTAAGCTTATTTGAAATAAAATAATACTAATTTATTAATATTCTAAAAATAAACAGTCAAACAATTAAAAAATTAAATTTGTTTGCTGAACAAGTTCAAATAGTTATGACTATCTAAACAATTATCTATTTCAAAACATTACGACCTTTTGTTTTGTCATAAAACAATTGGCTCTGTTCATACAAGCTTATTTCAAATAAAATAATATAAAGTTATTAATGTTCCAAAAATTAATAAGTAAAAATTTTAAAAATAAATTTATTTTCTGAACACGTTCAAATAGTTATGACTATTTAAATAATTATCTATTTCAAATTATTATGACCACTTGTTTTGACCTAAACCAATTGTTTATGTTCGAAAAACATTATTTGGAATAAAATAATACTCACTTATTAATATTCCAAAATGAAAAAGTCAAAGATTTTAAAAATAAATCTGTTTATCGAACGAGTTCAAATAGTTATAACTATTTGAATAATTATTTATTTCAAATCATTATGATCCTTTGTCATAAAACAATTGTTTCTATTCATACAAGTTTGTTTAAAATAAAATAATACTAATTTATTAATATTCTAAAAATTAACAAGTTGAACATTTAAAACATTAATCTATTTTCCAAACAAGTTCAAATAAGCATGTCCATTTGAACTATTATCTATTTCAAATCATTTTGACATTTTGTTTCATTGTAAAATAATTATTTCTATTCATGCAAAATTATTCAAAATAAAATAATACTAATTTATTACTATTCAAAAATTAATAAGAGATTTAAAACCTAAATCTTTTTACCAAACTAGTTCAAATAGTTATGACTATTTGAACAATGATCTATCTCAAATCATTATTATCTTTGTTTTGTCCTAAAACATTTATTTTTATTCATACAAGCTTATTTGGAGTAAATTATTACTAAATTAATAATATTCTAAACATTAATAAGTAAGGATTAAAAAAATAAATGTGTTTGTTGAACCAGTTCAAATAGTTAAGAATATTAAAACAATTATCTATTTCAAATTGTTCTAACCTTTTGTTTAGTCATAAAATAATTGCTTCAGCTCATACATGCTTATTCTAAATAAAATAATACTAATTTATTAACATTCAAAAAATTAATAAGTAAGAAATTAAAAAAAATTTGTTTACCAAAAAAATTCAAATAGTTTTGACTATTTGAACAATTATCCATTTAAAATCATTATGACCTTTTATTTTTCCATAAAACAATTGTTTCAGTTCATAAAAGCTTATCCAAAATAAAATAATATTACTTCATTAATATTATAAAAATTGATAAGTTAGAGATTTAAAACATAAATTAATTTATTCAATCCGTTCAAATAATTATGACCATTTGAACAATTATCTATTTCAAGTCATTATTAGCTTTTGTTTTGTCAACAAACAATTGTTTTTCATCATACATGCCTATTTGGAATAGAATAATACTAATTTATTAATATTTCAAAAATTAATAAGTAGGAGAATTAAAAAATAAATATGTTTATTAAACTAGTTCAAATAGTTGTGACTATTTGAACAATTATATATTTCAAATTGTTATAACCTTTTGTTCTATACTATTTGAACAATTATTTATTTCAAATTGTTATGACTATTCGTTTTGTCATAAAACAATTGTTTATGTTCATAAAGTCTTATTCGAAATAAAGTAATGCTAATTTATTAACATTTTGAAAATTAATAAGCAACACATTCAAAAAATGAATCTGTTGGTTTTGACTATTTGAATAATTTTCTATTTCAAATCATTATAACCTTTTGTTTTATCACAAATCAATTTTTTCTAATCGTACAACCTTATTCGAAACGATATAATTCTAACATATTAATATTTCAAAAATTAATAGGTAAGAGATTTAAAAAATGAATTTATTTATTGAATAAGTTTAAATACTTATGACTATTTGAACAATTATCTTTTCAAATCGCTATAACTTTTTGCTTTGTCATAAAACAATATTTTCTATTCAGACAAACTTATTCCAAATAAAATAACACAAATTTATTAATATTCAGACAATCAAAAAGTAAAAGATTTTAAAAAAATAAATTTATTTATCGAATAAGTTCAAATAGTTATGACAATTTGAACAATTATTTATTTTAAATCGTTATGACTTTTTGTTTTGTCATAAAACAATTGTTTTTGTTCATACAAGCTTATTCAAATTAAAATAATATTAATTTATTAATATTTTGATAAATAATAAGTAAAAGATTTGAACAATTATCGATTTGGAATCGCTATAACCTTTTATTTTGTCATAAAATAATTTTTTCTATTCAAACAAACTTATTCCAAATAAAATAACACAAATTTATTAATATTCAAACAATTAAAAAGTAAAAGATTTAGAAAATAAATCTATTTCTCAAACAAGTTCAAATCATTATGACTATTTAAATAATTATTTATTTCAAATTCTTATGACTTTTTTTTTTATAAAACAATTGTTTCTGTCCATATGAGCTTATTCGAATTAAAATAATATTAATTTATTAATATTTCAATAATTAATAAGGAAAAGATTTAAAAAATATATGTTTACTGAGCAAGTTCAAATAGTCATGACTATTTAAATAATTATCTACTTCAAATCATTGTGACCTTTTGTTTTGTAATAAAACAATTGCTGCAATTCATGTAAGAAATTAAAAAAATTTCGTTTACTGAACAAGTTCAAGTAGTTTTAACTATTTGAACAATTGTCTATTTAAAATTGTTATGACCTTTAATTTTATCATAAAATAATTCTTTCAATTCATAAAATCTTGTTTGAAATAAAATAATAATACTTTATTAATATTATACAAATTGATAAGTTAGAGATTTAAAACATAAATTAGTTTATCGAATCAGTTCAAATAATTATGATAATTTGAACAATTATCTATTTCAAATCATTATTAAATTTTATTTTGTCAATAAACAATTGTTTTTTATCATACAAGCCTATTCGGAATAAAATAATACTAATTTATTAATATTTAAAAATTAATAAGTTGGAGAATTAAAAAAGAAATCTATTATCGAACTAGTTCAAATAGTTATGACTATCTGAACAATTATCTATTTCAAAACACTATGACCTTTTGATTTGTCATAAAACAATTGATTCTATTCATACAAGCTTATTTCAAATAAAATAATATAAATTTATTAATGTTCCAAAAATTAATAAGTAAAAATTTTAAAAATAAATCAAGCTTTTGAACACGTTCAAATAGTTATGACTATTTGAACAATTATCTATTTCAAATCATTATAACCATTTAATTTTGATTTGTCATAAACCAATTGTTTCTATTCAAAAAATCTTATTTGAAATAAAATAATACTAATTTATTAATATTTCAAAATTAATAAGTAAAAGAATTTAAAAATAACAAGCAAGTCCAAATAGTTATGACTATTTGAACAATTATTTATTTTAAATCATTATAATCCTTTGTTTCGTCATAAAACAATTGTTTCTATTCATACAAATTTATTTGGACTAAAATAATATTAATTTATTAATATTCAAAAAATTAATAAGTTGAAGATTTAAAAAATTAATCTGTTTACCGAACAAGTTCAAATAGTCATATCCATTTGAACTATTATCTATTTCAAATTATTATGACATTTTGTTTTGTAGCAAAACAATTGTTTCTATTCATAAAAAATTATTTAGAATAAAATAATGCTAATTTATTACTATTTAAAGAATTAACAAGAGATTTAAAAACTAAATCTCATTATGAAACTAGTTCAAATATTTATGACTATTTGAACAATTGTCTATGTCAAATCGTTATGATCATTGTTCTATCCTAAAACATTTATTTATGTTCATACAAGCTTATTTGAAGTAAAATATTCCTAAATTAATAATATTTTAAACATTAATAAGTAAGGATTTAAAAAATAAATGTTTTCGTCAAACCAGTTCAAATAGTTAAAATTATTAGAACAATTTCAAATCGTTTTGACCTTTTGATTAGTCATAAAATAATTGCTTCAACTCATACATGTTTATTTGAAATAAAATAAAATTAATTTATTAACATTCAAAAAATTAATAATTAAGAAATTAAAAAAAATCAATTTTCTGAACAAGTTCAAATAGTTTTAACTATTTGAACAATTGTCTATTTTAAATCATTATGACCTTTTATTTTATCATAAAATAATTGTTTTAGTTCATAAAATCTTGTTCAAAATAAAATAATATTACTTTATTAATATTATAAAAATTGATAAGTTAGAGATTTAAAACATAAATCAGTTTATCAAATCAGTTCAAATAAGTATGACCATTTAAACAATTATCTATTTCAAATCATTATTAACTTTTCTTTTGTCAATAAACAATTGTCTTTCATCATACAAGCCTATTTGGAATAAAATAATACTAATTTATTAATATTTCAAAAATTAATAAGTTGGAGAATTAAAAAACAAATTTATTTATCAAACTAGTTTAAATAGTTATGACTATCTAAACAATTATCTATTTCAAAACATTATGACCTTTTGTTTTGTCATAAAACAATTGCTTCTATTCATGCAACCTTATTTCAAATAAAAATAATATAAATTTATTAATGTTCCAAAAATTAATAAGTAAAAATTTTAAAAATAAATCACTTTTTTGAACATGTTCAAATAATTATGACTATTTGAATAATTATCTATTTCAAATCATTATGACCATTTTGTTTTATGATAAACCAATTGTTTCTATTCAAAAAATCTTATTTGAAATAAAATAATACTAATTTATTAATATTTCAAAATTAATAAGTAAAAGATTTTAAAAAGAAATCTACTTACTGAGCAAGTTCAAATACTTATGACTGTTTGAATAATTATTTATTTCAAATCATTAAATCCTTTATTTTGCTGTAAAGCAATGATTTCTATTCATACAAGGTTATTTGAAATAAAATAATACTAATTTATTAATATTCAAAAAATTAATAATTTGAAGATTTAAAAAATTAATTTATTTACTGAACAAGTTCAAATAGTCATGTCCATTTGAACTATTATCTATTTCAAATTGTTATGACATTTTGTTTTGTCATAAAACCATTGTTTCTATTCATATAAAATTATTCAAAATAAAATAATATTAATTTATTATATTTCAAAAATTAATAAGAGATTTAAAAACTAAACTCATTACGGAACTAGTTCAAATATTTATGATTATTTGAACAATTATTTATCTCAAATCCTTCTGATCTTTGTTCTATCCTAAAACATTTTTTTCTGTTCATACAAGCTTATTCGAAGTAAAATATTGCTAAATTAATAATATTCTAAACATTAATAAGTAAGGATTTAAAAAATAAATGTGTTTGCCAAACCGGTTCAAATAGTTAAGACTATTAGAACAATTTCAAACTGTTTTGACCTTTTGTTTAGTCATAAAATAATTGCTTCAGCATACATGCTTATTTGAAATAAAATAATACTAATTTATTAACATTCAAAAAATTAATAAGTGAGAAATAAAAAAAAATCTGTTTATCGAACAAGTTCAAATAGTTTTGACTATTTGCATAGTTATCCATTTAAAATCGTTATGACCTTTTATTTTATCATAAAACAATTGTTTTAGTTCATAAAAGCTTATCCAAAATAAAATAATATTACTTTATTAATATTATAAAAATTGATAAGTTAGAGATTTAAAACATAAATCAATTTATCGAATCAGTTCAAATAATTATGACCATTTGAACAATTATCTATTTCAAATCATTATTAACTTTTGTTTTGTTAATAAACAATTGTTTTTCATCATACAAGCCTATTTGGAATAAAATAATACTAATATATTAATATTTCAAAAATTGATAAGTAGGATAATTAAAAAATAAATATGTTTATCGAACTAGTTCAAATAGTTACGACTATTTGAACAATTATATATTTCAAATTGTTATAACCTTTTGTTTTGTACTATTTGAACAATGATTTATTTCAAATTGTTGTGACCATTCGTTTTGTTATAAAACAATTGTTTATATTCAAACAGTCTTATTCATAATAACGTAATGCTAATTTATTAATATTCTAAAAATTAATAAGCAACGAATTTAAAAAATGTATCTATTGGTTCTAACTATTTGAACAATTGTCTATTTCAAATCATTATAACCTTTTATTTTATCACAAATCAATTGTTTCTATTTGTACAACCTTATTCAAAAAAATATAATTCTAACATATTAATATTCCAAAAATTAATAAGTAAAAGATTTAAAAAATGAATTTATTTACTAAATAAGTTAAAATGCTTACGACTATTTGAACAATTATTTTTTCCAAATCGCTATAACCTTTTGTTTTGTCATAAAACAAAATTTTATATTCAGACAAGCTTATTCCAAATAAAATGTTAGCTTTTTAGGTGAGATGGTGATCCAAGAAGGGGATGAATTAGATTTCTCCAAATTCTTCCCATACAATGATTTCAATATAGTTGAATGAAAATTAAAACAATAAACACTTTTGATGAAAATATAATGCAAACAATAACAATTAATGAACCTAAAATCAAATATAAACAACAATAAATTGTAAAGAGATAGGGATAGAGAAATCAAACACAATGATTTATAGAGGTTCGGTCCTTCTCCACAAGGCACCTACGTCCTCTCTTCTTGGTTGTCTACACCAAGGCTTCAATCCACTATTCTTGAATTGAAAATACAACCTATTTTTTTCTTTCTTAGGCTTAAGATAGAAACCTCTACCCTTTGTAGTATTTTACCCAATCTCACTACAAAGCTCTCAAGAGGATACCTCACCTTTTATTCTCTTCCACCCTTGTATATCAAAGGTAATTTTGCAAACAATAGAACAACCTCTCTAAGGCTAAATGTTTGCTAAGTTTAAGTACAAGAAAATATTGAATGAACAACAAATAAAATTTGGATACAATAAATACAAAGATATGGACTTTGAAGCTCTAAAAACTATTGATTTTTTTTGAGAGAATGAAAATATAGCTTTTTGGCTCTTGTTCTCTTGATTTATCAATCCTTTTGGTGTGTTGGAGTGCCCAATTTATAGAGAAATTGAAGAAGTAACCGTTGAAGAAGCTGGGGAAGTGAAAGTAGCCGTTGAATGCATGAAAAAAATAGCTGTCGGTGTGATTCCACCCAGACCCAATCGATTGGGTTCAAGTTTTATGCCATTTCATGCTTAAAAAACATGACCCAATCGATCCCTTCCATGAGGGGATCGGTCTACCAATGGCTGGGTGGTTGTCTCTTATTTTGCATTCTACTCACTACTTTGATAATATCTTGAGTTGTATATATCCAAATCACAAACCGTTTAAATATTTAGAAACTAGACTTAAAGGGCTTTCTATCCACATAAAATTCATCACCTAATTCATTGAGTACGAATTATAGTGAATTTTCAAATTTACCCCTTGTGCAGTTTTTCTGACAATTGCAGAGTGTCTAGTAAATATTCAAAATATTTTCTTAGAAAATTTGGATTTGGATTTTGTTTAATCCATTAGAAAGTAGACTCAAAGAGCTTTCTAACCATATAAAATTCAAATATTAAAACTTTGTGAATTAATACAAAAAAATAAAATAAGTTCAATGTTGGAAAACTTTGTTCTTGTAAAACAGCTTTCTTAAGTTAATCTTTTTCTCAAAACCAATATTATCAAAATTGTATTAAGTCCAAAATAAATAAATTCACTTTAAAAAAAACAATTGGACTTTCATTTAAGCTCAAATAAATAATCTTTAAGGATAGATTTGGTTTGAGAAATATGAAACTAAGAAAGGTTTGTTTAAACTTTGAAAATCATATTATTTATTTAGTACCAAAATATAAAACTTAAGAACATGTACTAAATAAATCTTTTTCAAAATTTTGACCAAGTTTATTTATCTTTAATGTTTTGTCATTTCAAAATAAGGATCAATTCAAGGTTAACAATCTCCCCCTTTTTAATATGACAAAACTTAAAGATAAATTTGCTTGATGAAAAACTTTCTTTGAAACATTTAAGATTTTGAAAGACATTTTGGAAAATTCCCCCTTAAACAATGCATGGCAAAACTCCCTCTTAATTTATGCATCCTAATCCAACACAACTCACCAAACATATGTTAGAGCATATATATCGAATAAGAACAATCAAACATATGCATGTCAAGCACAAGCAAATTTGTCCATATGATATTTCTCCCCCTTTTTAGTCATAGCAAAAAAGCATGAGCATATTAATGAGTAAATAAACACAAAAAGACATCATTAACAAATATATTCATAAAACATTTCTCCTCCTTTTTGTTTATGCTCTTTATACCAAATGTTTAAACTCCTATATCAATTGCAATAAGAAAAAATATCTCTAAACTCTCTCCCCCTTCTTGTCATTTCAAAAGAAAGAGAGATCAAATCAAGGCATGGGACAAAATGCTTGATACCAATAATATCAAGAGTATTTTGAATGCATGTAATCAAGTGTAATATGCACAATGAAGTTCACATACATGTGTTCAAGCACAAAAGCATAAGTGTATCCAAATTTGGCATTTTAGCACAAGTCATCAAATGTACTACATGAAATTTATGAGCAAAGGATAATGAATGATATGCAATCTATTCATAGATCATGCTATCATAAGATGTGCTTAGAACCTAAAAGATCAATAGTAATTAAGCATAAATTCAAGCACATGCATACAAGCTCATACCAATTGTTATGGATACCAATTGTTAAAGATATGCTATGATAAAGAATACCAATTGTTATCACAAAACAAATCAAACAAAATTGTATTCTAAGATTTCTTCTCAATTTCAAAATAAGGATTAATCAATATAAGGCACACATAATTTTGCATAAGAGGTACAAGCTATATCAAGGATAGGCACATAAACAAGTGTCTATGAAAGTTAAAAAAAGTTCTTTAGCAAATTTGATACAAATTGTTACCAATTATTAGCAATTTTATTCAACAACTTTCATAAAGCACACATACTTCAAGCATATGAAAGATTTATTCAATATATGCATAAATGATAATAGTAATCTTTCATAAGCTATCATATCCAAACAAGAACCAAAAACTCATATGTATTTAATAAAGCATGAATACTAATGAGCAATAGGGTTCAATCATCATGTCCTAACAAAGATTATATAAGCATGATTTTCCAAACATGATGTGCACATATGCTATAGCAAAGAAATAATGAAAGTATAATTATTCAAATATAATCCAAATTATTTCAATGCAAAGCAACATTCCTAACCCAAACATATACAAGTATTCAATCATATATTTCAATCAAAATCATACAAGCATATCCAAAATGCATAAGCAATATACCTAATTAAAAAATTATGCAAGCATTTAGGCATAATTTGGTACATGCCATTTCAATGATCTCAATCAATGAACATGTATATAAATTTCAAATTTATAATTCATAATCTATGAGTCAAATCAATTTAAAGATAAACAAATCAACATATCCAACTCATAGGCATATTCAAAGATTCATCTTAAACAAATATTCATGCAATGAAAACTATTAATCAAAGCAATCAAGAACTAGGCATGAATATCAATAAAGGTGAGTTAATCAATAGAAGCTTTCAAAAATATTAGAACAATATCTACCAAGTGGCTTAGTGATTAATTTGTGCAATGTGTTCATATGTTCTAGCACAAAATCATATATTTGCACATATCAAAGCAAGCATGTATATGTATCCAAACTCATACATCATATCAAAAAGTCGATACATTTACCTCTATCCGTGTCATGCTTTGTTGTTATGCTCATTGTAGTTGAGTAAGGCTTTGAATCCTCCATTCTGCTTCATTTGAGCTAGTCTTTGATGTTCTTAGGCTTGATTGATGAGGATAACATGATTTGCTTGCTATGCTTGAAATTCCAAAAATGTAGGCTCATTCATGCTCATTTCAAGTTCTCCTAGCCTAGACTTAGAGATATTTCTTGACAAAAGATTTTCATTAAAAGCACCAAGAAAATCAATAGATAAAAATTATACCAATTGTTAGAAAACAATTCCATATTCTTAGTCATTATAGGCAAAACAAAATTATTCTCTAAGCACAAGTTGCCAATTATAAGGGAGATATATATACTTAAGCTAGAGGCCATATATCAAGTTAAGCATCAAATATCACAATATTGGCACTAAAGCTAAAGTTCTCATGTAATGTGCAAAACATGAATCCTTTCTAGATCATTTAGAAATATTGAATACAAAGAAGACATATTCAATAAATCACCAAAGAATATGCCAAAATAAATTTTAGGCCATATAAAAACTAAAAACTCAAAGAGGACATATTTATCATAAAAAAAATGTTCAAGAAACTTTTAGCACAAAAGCATAAATATGTCTACACAAATTATAGGCCATAATCAACAATGACTTAAGCTAAAAATAAGCATCATAGGAAAATAACTCACTTAAGTCATGTTGTAAGCATGTCAAGTAAAGATAAATAACATTTATCACATAAGCATACACTTGATAAGAATAATAGATGAACTAATAACACATATCATTTACAAGCAAGTAGTTCATCATATTCAAAATCACAAAACAAGAGATATATCAATTGAGCACAAAGATAAAAAATATTTCATAAAATTAATAAACATTTAAGCCCAAAAATAAGCATATTTCACAAAATATCTTTCATAATCAAGAGATAAACAATTCAAGTATTTTAAACTACAAGCATTAAAGTCAAATTGAATCAATCATCGTATGAGTACATATCTTGACCAAAAACATAGATGAACAAAGAATCAATATATATCTTTTAAGCACATAAAGTTTATCAATTCATTAACACAAGAGAAAAAATAAATCCTGAATTAATAAGGATAAAGAATTAAATCATATTTCAAGATTATTTCATAAGAAGTCAAGAGATGAACAATCAAACATCAATAAATATGATTTAAGCACAAGATGATCATCAATTTTTAAAATCACAAATCAAGAGTTAAAACAATTTAGACTATAACAATCAAGTTTTTTTTTAAAATATTTCACACTATCCAAGCATTAAGAACAAATTGAGTAATTTTAATCAATATGGTCATATAGGCATATTCAATAATCACAAATCAATATGTATAAAAATCAGAAAATTATTTCCATTATGCCAAAATCATTTAAGCAAAATATGCATGTTCAATTCAAGCTCATATTTTCTCAAGTAAAATCAGTATATTCAAATATATCAATAAAGCATATATCAATATCCATTAAGCATTCTATGTCCAACAAGAATAGGCAACCAAATTTTGCATAATCAATCAAGCATTCAAATTTCATCAAGAATAGGTAACCAAATTCAAATTCTCTTCAAATCAAAGTTTAGAGGTTACCCATCTCCATTGTGTGTCTAGAGTATTCAATCTTCAATCTCATATTGTAGCTTCTTGCTCTATCACACCTACAAGAGACAATCTCATTTGATTTTTGGTACCCAAATTGCTTTGAGTCCTTGAAAGTTAGTCACCAAGTCTTTTGTTCCTTTTTGAACCCGTACTTGCCTAATTCTAAATGGGACTTTTCTTCTAATAGGACAAGAATGTATAGTATGACCATGAAAATTACAAAAATTGCATTTAATCATTTTAGTACTTAATGAACGGTTTAAAAGCTTTTTTTTTTCATTCATCAATTCATCAAATTTCTTTTTCAAATTAAAATTTTATTTTTTGAAAAATTCATTTCTACTTTGAGAGGTTTTTAAATCTATTTTCAACTTTTCTTTTTCTTTTTCTAAAATATTTTTTGCATTCATCAAAAGATCATTTTCAACATTCAATTTTGAAATCATTTTCTTATGTTTCAAATGCATATTTTCAAACTCAATTACTAAATCATTGTAAGCATCTTGTAACTTATCAAAAGTATAAGAGTTTGAATCACAAAAGTTAGAGGTTACCTTTGGTTCCTCAATAGCCATGAGACATTATAGATGTTGGTTGGAAATTTGTCTTTTACATAGCTCATCCAAGTTTCTCCATATCTTATTTGAGGTTGAGCATTTTGAGACCAAGTTGAAGTTGTAATCATCTAAAGCTCCATAGAGAATACACTTGGCCTTTGCATCTTCTATTATTTGCTTCATATATTTTGCATCATTGGAAGGAGAATTAAGCCCTTTTTCCATCACATTCCATACTCCAAAATCTTGGGCCATTATGAACATCTTCATCCTTTTTCTCCATTCACAAAATTCAAATTTATCAAACATAATAGCTTTGAGGACTTGCTTACCATCTTGAAACCTAAGTTAAGCCATAGGATCTTTACTCAAGGTGGTTAAACCTACAAAAAAGAGACCAAAGCTTTGATACCAATTGTTAGCTTTTTAGGTGAGATGGTGATCCAAGACGGGGGTGAATTGGATTTCTCCAAATTCTTCCCAAATAATGATTTCAATATAGTTGAATGGAAATTAAAATAATAAGCACTTTTGATGAAAATATAATGCAAACAATAACAATTAATGAACCTAAAATCAAATATAAACAACAATAAATTGTAAAGAGATAGGGATAGAGAAATCAAACACAATGATTTATAAAGGTTCGGTCCTTCTCCACAAAGCACCTATGTCCTCTCTTCTTGGTTGTCCACACCAAGGCTTCAATCCACTATTCTTGAATTGAAAATACAACCTATCTTTTTCTTTCTAAGGCTTAAGATAGAAACCTCTACCCTTTGTAGTATTTTACCCAATCTCACTACAAAGCTCTCAAGAGGATACCTCACTTTTTATTCTCTTCCACCCTTGTATATCAAAGGTAATTTTGTAAACAATAGAACAACCTCTCTAAGGCTAAGTGTTTGCTAAGTTTAAGTACAAGAAAATGATGAATGAACAACAAATAAAAATTGGATACAATAAATTCAAAGATATGGACTTTAAAGCTTTAAAAACTCTTGATTTTTTTAAGAGAATGAAAATATAGCTTGTTGGCTCTTGCTCTCTTGATTCATCAATCCTCTTGGTGTGTCGGAGTGCCCAATTTATAGAGAAATTGAAGAAGTAACCGTTGGAGAAGCTCGAGAAGTGAAAGTAGCCGTTGAATGCATGAAAAAAATAGCTGTTGGTGTGATTCCACCCAAACTCGATCGATCCTTTCCTTGATGGGATCAATTGGTTCAATTTTTATGGCATTTCATGCTTAAAAAACACAACCCGATTGATCCCTTCCATGAGGTGATCGATCCTATCAATGGTTGGGTGGTTGTCTCTTATTTTGCACTCTACTCACTAATTTGATCATATCTTGAGTTATATAAATCCAAATCACAAAATGTTTTAAGATTTAGAAACTAGACTTAAATAGATTTCTATCCATATAAAATTCATCACCTAATTCATTGAGTACGAATTATAGTGAATTTTCAAATTTACCCCTTGTGCAGTTTTTCCGACAACTATATAGTGTCTAGTAAAAATTCAAAATCTTTTCTTAGAAAATTTGGATTTTGATTTTATTTAATCCATTAGAAAGTAGACTCAAAGAGCTTTCCAACCATATAAAATTCAAATATTAAAACTTTGTGAATTAATACAGAAAAATAAAATAAGTTCAATGTTGGAAAACTTTGTTCTTGTAAAACAGCTTTCTTAAGTTAATCTTTTTCTCAAAACCAATATTATCAAAATTGTATTAAGTCCAAAATAAATAAATTCACTTTAAAAACAACAATTGGACTTTCATTTAAGCTCAAATAAATAATCTTTAAGGATATATTTGGTTTGAGAAATATGAAACCAAGAAAGGTTTGTTTAAACTTTGAAAATCATATTATTTATTTAGTTCCAAAATATAAAACTTAAGAACATGTACTAAAGAAATCTTTTTCAAAATTTTGATCAAGTTTATTTATCTTTAATGTTTTGTTATTTCAAAATAAGGATCAATTCAAGGCTAACATAAAATAACACAAATTTATTAATTTCAGACAACTAAAAATTAAAAGATTTAAAAACTAAATTTGTTTACCGAATAAGTTCAAATAGTTATGATAATTTGAATAGTTATTTATTTTAAATCATTATGACTTTTTGTTTTATCATAAAGCAATTGTTTTTGTTCATGCAAGCTTATTCGGATGAAAATAATATTAATTTATTAATATTTTAACAAATAATAAGTGAAAGATTTTAAAAATAAATATGTTTATTGAAGTCCAAATAGTCATAACAATTTGAATAACTATTTGAATAGTTATCTATTTCAAATCGTTATCCCCTTTTTTGTTTTGTAATAAAACAATTGTATTAGTTCATATAGGCTTATTCAAAATAAAATAATATTAATTTATTAATATTCTAAAATTAATGAGTAAGAGATTTAAAAATGAATATGTTTACCAAACAAATTCAAATAGTTATGACTATTTGAATAATTATCTATTTCAAATCGTTTTGACATTTTGTTTTGTCATAAAAAAATTATTTCTGTTCGTAGAAACTTATTATGAATAAAATAATATAAATTTATTAATATTCTAAAAATTATTAAGTATAAATTTAAAAAATAAATCTATTTTCTGAACACATTCAAATAGTTATGACTATTTGAACAATTATCAATTTCAAATAGTTATGATCTTTTGTTTTGTCATAAACTAATTGTTTCTATTTAGACAATCCATATTTGAAATAAAATAACACTAATTTATTAATATTTCAAAAATTAATAAGTAAATGATTTAAAAAATAAATATGTTTACCAAGCAAGCTCTAATAGTTATGACTGTTTGAATAATTATTTATTTCAAATAGTTATTATCTT
Organism: Durio zibethinus; assembly: GCF_002303985.1. The sequence goes on from NW_019167993.1 coordinate 16,372,280, forward strand.
TTGTTTTGTGATCAAACAATTGTTTTTATTCATACAAGTTTATTTAGAATAAAATAATACTAATTTATTAATATTATGAAAATTAATAGATAGGAGATTTAAAAAATAAATCTATTTACCAAACAAGTTCAAATAGTCATATTCATTTGAATAATTGTCTATTTTAAATCATTATGACCCTTTGTTTTGTTGTAAAACAATTGTTTTTTTTCATACAAAATTATTCAGAATAAAATAATATTTATTTATTAAAATTTTGAAAATTAATAAGAGTTTTAAAAACTAAATATATTTATTGAACTAGTTCCAATAGTTATGACTATTTGAACAAGTTTCTATCTCAAATCATTATGATCTTTATTTTGTCATAGAACAATTGTTTCTTTTACTATTAGCTTATTTGGATTAAGATAATACTAATTTAACAATAAAAAATAAATGTATTTTGCCAAACCAGTTCAAATAATTAAGACTATTAGAATAATTATCTATTTCAAATCATTCTGACCTTTTGTTTAGTCATAAAAAATTATTTCAATTCATACAAGCTTATTTGAAATAAAATAATACTAATTTATTAACATTCAAAAAATTAATAAGCATGAGATTTAAAAAAATAAATATGTTTACCAAACAAGCTCAAATAGTTATGACTATTTAAACAATTATCTATTTAAAATTGTTATGACCTTTTGTTTTGTCGTAAAATAATTGTTTCAGTTCATAAAAACTTATTCAAAATAAAATAATACTACTTTATTAATATTTCAAAAATTATTAAGCAAGAGATTTAAAAATTAAAGCTGGTTTTCAAACCAATTCGAATAGTTATAACCATCTAAACAAATATTAATCTCAAATTACTATGATCTTTGTTTTGTCATAAAAATTTGTTTTTGATCATACAAGCTTATTCAATTAAAAATAATACTAATTTATTAATATTTCAAAAATTAGTAAGTAAGAGATTTAAAAAATAAATGTGTTTGTCGAATTAGTTCAAATGGTTAAGATTACTAGAATAATTATCTATTTCAAATCATTCTAAGATTTTGTTTTGTCATAAAATAATTGTTTCAATTCATACAAGCTTATTTAGAATAAATAATACTAATTTATTAACATTCAAAAAATTAATAAGCAAGAGATTTGAAAAAATAAATCTATTTACAAAACAAGTTCAAATAGTTATGATTATTTGAACAATTATACATTTAAAATCGTCATGAACTTTTGTTTTGTCATAAAATAATTGTTTCTATTCATAAAAGCTTATCCAAAATAAAATAGTACTACTTTATTAATATTTCAAAAATTAATAAGAAAGAGATTTAAAAAATAAATCAGTTTATCGAATCAGTTTAAATAATTATGTCCTTTGAACAATTATATATTTCAAATCGTTATTACCTTTTATTTTGTCATAAAACAATTGTTTATCAACATACAACCTTATTTGAAATAAAATAATACTAATTTATTAATATTTCAAGAATTAGTAAGAGATTTAATAAATAAATCTATTTACCAAACCAATTTAAATAGTTATACTATTTGAACAATTATCTATTTCAAATTGTTATAAGCTTTTGTTCTATCATAAATTAATTATTTATGTTCATACAAGTTTATTTGAAATAAAATAAAACTAATTTAATAATATTTTGAAAATTCATGACTAAGAGATTTAAAAATTAAATTTGTTTCCCGAATCAGTTCAAATAGTTAAGACAATATGAACAATTATCTATTTCAAATCGTATTATTTTAGCTCATACAAGTTTATTCAAAATAAAATAAAACTAATTTGCTAATATTTCAAAATTTTATAAGTAAGAGATTTATAAAATAATTCTATTTACTGAACCAATTCAAATAATTATAACAATTTGAAAAATATATATTTCAAATCGTTATTAGTTTTTGTTTTGTCATAAAATAATTGTTTTTGTTTATATAAGTTTGATCGAAATAAAATAATACTAATATATTATATTTAGAAAATTAATAAATAAGAGAATTAAAAAGTAAATCTGTTTACCAAATAATTTCAAATAGTTTTCACTATTTGAATAATTATCATTTTCAAATCGTTATAACCTTTTGTTTTGTCATCAAACTATTGGCTCTATTCATACTAATTTATTTGAAATAAAATAATAGTAATTTAATAATATTTCGATACTTAATAATCGAGAAAATTAACAAATAAATATAATTGCAGAATGGGTTCAAATAGTTAAGACTATATGAACAATTATCTATTTCAAATCGTTATGACCTTTTGTATTGTCTGAAAACAAATTTTTCATTCGTACAAGCTTATTTAGATTAAAATAATACAAATTTAATAATATTTTAAAAATAATAAGTAAGAGATTTAAAAAATAAATTTTTTTTTCTGAATCAATTCATATGGTTAAGACTATTAAAACAATTATCCATTTGAAATTGTTCTTACCTTTTGTTTAGTCATAAAATAATTGTTTTCAGTTTATACAAGTTTATTTGAAATAAATTAATACTAATTTATTAACATTCAAAAAATTAATAAGAAATATATTAAAAAAAATAAATCTATTTATCGAACAAGTTCAAATAGTTATTACTATTTTAAAAATTATCTATTTAAAATCATTATGACCTTTTGTTTTGTCATAAAACAATTGTTTCAATCAGTACAAGGTTATTTGAAATAAAATAACACAAATTTATTAATATTTCAAAAATTAATAAGTGATTTAAAAAGTGAATCTGTTTACCGAATCATTTCAAATAATTTGGCCATTTCAACAATTATCTATTTTAAATCGTTATTGCCTTTTGTTTGGACATATAACAAATGTTTTTTATCGTTTAAGCTTATTCAAAATAAAATAATACTAGTTTATTAATCTTTCAAAAATTAATAAGTAAGAGATTTAAAAAATAAATCTATTTACCAAACCAGTTCAAATAGTTATAACTATTTGAACAGTTGTATACTTCAAATTGTTATAATCTTTTGTTTTATCATAAAATAATTATTTTTGTTCATATAAGCTTATTCGAAATAAAATAATACTAATCTATTAATATTTCGATAATTAATAACTAAGAGAATTAAAAATAAATTTGTTTACTAAACTGGTGCAAATATTTAAGACTATATGAACGATTATCCATTTCAAAACGTTATGACCTTTTATTTTGTCATAAAACAATTTTTCAATTTTTACTAGCTTCTTTGGAATAAAATAAAATGAATTTATTAATATTTCAAAAATTAATAAGTAAAAGATTTAAAAAAATATTTATGTTTACCTAACCAATTTAAATAATTATGACTATTTGAACAATTATCTTCTTCAAATCATTATGACGTTTTGTTTTGTCATAAAACAAATGTTTTTTTCATAAAAGTTTATTCGGAATAAAGTAATACTAATCCACTAATATTTCAAAAATTAATAAAATATTTAAAAAATAAATCTAATTATCAAATCAGTTTAAATAGTTATGACTATTTGATAAATTATTTTATTTCAAACCATTATGACTTTTTGTCCTAATATAAAATAATTTTTTTTGTTCACACAATTTTATTCAGATTAAAATAATACTAATTTATTAATATTTTGAAAATTAATAGTAAAAAATTTAAAAAGAAATATGTTTGCTGAACTAAATTAAATAGTCATAACTATTTGAATAATTATCTATTTTAAATCATTATGACCTTTTGTTTTGTTATAAAGGAATTGTTTAAGTTCTTATAAGTTTATTCGAAATAAAATAATACCAATTTATTAATATTTCAAAAATTAATAATTAAGAGATTTAAAAATAATCTATTTATCGAACAAGCTTATTTCAAATAAAATAATATAAATTTATTAATATTAGGACAATTAGTAAGTAAAAGATTTAAAAAATAAATATGTTTATTGAATAAGTTCAAATCATTATGACTATTTGAATAATTATTTATTTCAAATTCTTATGACCTTTTGTTTTGTAATAAAATAATTCTTTCTAGTCATACAAGGTTATTCGGATCAAAATAATATTAATTTATTAATATTTTAATAATTAATAAGTAAAACATTTAAAAAATAAATATATTTACCGAACAAGTTGAAATAGTCATGATTATTTAAATAATTAACTACTTCAACTCATTTGACCTTTTATTTTGTAATAAAATAATTGCTTCATTCAAATAAGTTTTTTTTAAATAAAATAATACTAATTTATTAATATTTAAAAATTAATGAGTAAGAGAATTAAAAATTAATCTATTTACCAAACATGTTCGAATAGTTATGACTATACGAACAATTATGTATTTCAAAATATTATGGCCTTTTATTTTATCATAAAACAATTGGTTCTATTATTGCAAGCTTATTTCGAATAAATTAATATAAATTGATTAATATTACAAAAATTAATAAGTGAAATTTAAAAAATAAATCTATTTTCTTATCACATTCAAATAGTTATAACTATTTCAACAATTATCCATTTCAAATCATTATGATATTTTGTTTTGTCATAAACTAATTGTTTCTTATCATAAACGCTTATTCATAATAAAATAATACTAATTTTTTAAAATTCTAAAAATTAATAAATACAATATTAAAATAATAAATCTGTTTATTGAGCGAGTTTAAATAGTTATTACTGTTTGAGCAATTATTTATTTCAAATCGTTATGATCTTTTGTCTTGTCATAAAACAATTATTTCTATTCATACAAATTTATTCAAAATAAAATAATACAAATTTATAATAAGTTGGAGATTTATAATAAGTTTAAATAGTCATGTCCATTCAAACTATTATCTATTTCAAATCATTACGACATTTTGTTTTGTTGTAAAACAATTGTTTTTGTTTAAAGTAATACTATTTTATTAACATTCAAAATTTTAATAAGCAAGAAATTTAAAATAATAAGCAAGAAAATTAATATGCTTATTCAGAATAAATTAATACTTATTTATTAGCATTCGAAAAATTAATAAGAAAGAGATTTAAAAAAATAAATTTGTTTACCAAACAATTTTAAATAGTTATTACTATTTAAACAATTGTCTATTTAAAATCATTATAACCTTTTGATTTGTCATAAAACAATTATTTTAGTTAATACAAGCTTAGATGGAATAAAATAATACTAGTTTATTAATATTTTTGAAATTAATAAGTAAGAAATTTTAAAAAATAAATCTGTTTACTGAATCAGTTAATATAATTATGGCCATTTGAACAATTAACTATTTTAAATTGCTATGACCTTTTGTTTTGTCATAAAACAATTGTTTTAGATCATACAAGCTTATTTGAAATAAAATAATACTAATTTATTAATATTTCAAAAATTAATAAGTAAGAGATTTAAAAGATAAATCTGTTTACCAAACCAGTTCAAATAGTTATGACTATTTGAACAATTATGAATCTCAAATCGTTAAGATCTTTGTTTTTTCATAAAACAATTGTTTGTAATCATAAAAGCTTATTCTGTTAAAAATAATACTAATTTAATAATATTTCAAAAATTAGTAATTAAGAGATTTAAACAATAAATGTGCTTGCGAAACTAGTTAAAAAAGTTAGAACCATTAGAATAATTATCTATTTGTTTCATATTTTATAAGCTTATTCAGAATAAAATAATCCAAATTTAATAACATTCAAAAAATTAATAAGCAAAAGATTTGAAAAAATAAATCTATTTAACATTGGCAATTGTTTCAGTTCATAAAAGCTTATCTAAAATAAAATAATAATTTCTTAATATTTCAAAAATTAATAAGCAACAGTTTAAAAAAATAAATTTCTTTATCGAACAAATTTAAATAGTTACGACTATTTGAATAATTGTCTATTTAAAATTGTTATGACTTTTTGTTTTGTCATAAAACAATTGTTTCAATTCATACAAGCTTATTCGAAATAAAATAATACTAATTTATTAATATTTCAAAAATTAATAAGTAATTTAAAAAGTAAATCTATTTACCAAATTGGTATCTATTTCAAATTGTTATTACCTTTTGTTTAATCATATAACAATTTTTTTATCATAAAAGGTTGTTGGAATAAAATAATACTAATTTATTAATCTTTCAAAAATTGATAAGTAAGAGATTTAAAAAATAAATTTATTTACTGAACTAGTTCAAATAGTTATGACTATTTAAACAATTGTATTCTTCAAATAATTATTTAAAAAATAAACTTTTGTACTATCATAAAACAATTATTTATGTTCATATAAGCTTATTTGAAATAAAATAATAGTAATCTAATAATATTTTAAAAATTAATATGTAAGAGATTTAAAATTAAATTTGTTTGCCGAACCAGTTCAAATAGTTAAGACTATATAAATAATTATCTATTTCAAATCATTATAATCTTTTCTTTTATTATAAAACAAAATTTTCAATTCATACTAGCTTATTCAGAATAAAATAAAAATGAATTTATTAATATTTCAAAAATTAATAAGAGATTTATAAAATAATTTAATTTACCTAACTAGTTCTAATAATTATGACTATTTGAATAATTTTCTATTTTAAATCATTATGATCTTTTATTTTGTTATAAAATAAATGTTTTTGTTCATATAAGTTTGTTTGGAATAAAATAACACTAATCTATTAATATTTCATAAATTAGTAAGTAATTTAAAAAATAAATCTTTTTATCAAACCAGTTCCAATAGTCATGTCTATTTGGGCAATTATTTGTTACAAATCGTTATTACTTTTTGTTCCATTATAAAACAATAGTTTCTATTCATAGAAGCTTATTCGGATTAAAATAATACTATTTTATTAATATTTTGACAATACAAAAAATTAAAAAAGTAAATATGTTTACTAAACTAGATCAAATAGTCATGACTATTTGAATAATTATCTATCTCAAATTGTTATGACTTTTGTTTTGTCATAAAAATTTATTTTAGTTTATATAAGCTTATTCGAAATCAAGTAATACTAAGTTATTAATATTCCAAAAATTAATAATTAAGAGATTTAAAAAATGAATCTATTTATCGAACAAGTTTAAATAATTATGACTATTTGAACAATTAGCTATTTGAAATCGGTATAACCTTTTATTTTGTCATAAAAATATTTCTTTTGTTCATACAAGTTTATTTCAAATAAAATAATACAAATTTATTAATATTAAGACAAGTAATAAGAAAAAGATTTTTAAAAAATAAATCTATTATAGTTATGACTATTTGAACAATTATCTATTTCAAATTGCTACAGCCTTTTGTTTTGTCAAAAAATAATTATTTCGGTTTGTACAAATTTATTCAAAATAAAATAATATTAATTTAATAATATTCTAAAAATTCATAAAAAAGACATTTAAAAAATAAATTTGCTTGCCGAACTAGTTTAAATAGTTAAGATTATATGTATAATTATATATTTCAAATTGTTATGACCTTTGGTTTTGTCATAAAGCAATTATTTCAGCTCGTACAAGTTTATTCTAAATAAAATAAAACTAATTTATTATTGTTTCAAAATTTTATAAGGAAAAGATTTTAAAAAATTCTATTTACTAAACTAGTTCAAATAATTATAACTATTTAAACAATTATCTATTTCAAATGTTATTACTTTTTGTTTTGTCATAAAACAATTGTTTTTGTTCATATAAATTTGTTAGAAATAAAATAATACTAATTTATTAATATTTAGAAAATTAATTAGTAAGAGATTTAAAAAGTAAATCTATTTACCAAAGCATTTCTAATAGTTTTAACTATTTGAATAATTATCTATTTCAAATCGTTATAACATTTTGTTTTGTCATCAAACAATTGGTTCTGTTCATACTATTTTATTCAAAATAAATAATAATAATTTAATAATACTTCGAAACTTATTAACTAAGAAAATTAAAAGATAAATCTAATTGCTGAACTAGTTTAAATAGTCAATACTATATGAATGGTTATCAATTTCAAATCATTATGACATTTTGTTTTGTCATAAAATAATTTTTTTTGTTCATACAAGCTTATTCGAATTAAAATAATGCAAATTTAATAATATTTTGAAAATTAATAAGTAAAAGATTTAAAAAATAAATTTGTTTACCAAACCATTTCATATGGTTAAGACTACTTGAATAATTATCTATTTCAAATCGTTCTGACTTTTTGTTTAGTCATAAGACAATTGTTTTAGTTCATACAAGCTTATTTGGAATAAATTAATACTAATTTATTAACATTAAAAAAATTAATAAGAGATTTAAAAAAATAAATCTATTTATCAAACAAGTTCAAATAGTTAGTACTATTTGAGCAATTGTCTATTTAAAATCATTATGACCTTTTATTTTGTCATAAAACATTGTTTTAGTTAACACAAGCTTATATAAAATAAAATAATTCAAATTTATTAATATTTTTAAAATTAATAAGTAAGAGATTAAAAAATAAATTTGTTTACCAAATTAATTAAAATAATTATGGCCATTTAAATAATTATTGATTTCAAATCATTATGACCTTTTCTTTTGTTATAAAATGGTTGTTTTTTTTATCATACAAGCTTATTCGAAATAAAATAATACTAATTTATTAATATTTCAAAAATTAATAAGTAAGAGATTTAAAAAGAAATATGTTTACCAAATAAGTTCAAATAGTTATGACTATTTGAACAATGATTTATTTCAAATCGATACGATATTTTGTTTTGTCATAAAACAATTATTTTTGTTCATACATGCTTATTCGAATTAAAAAAAATATTAATTTATTAAAATTTCAACAATTAATAAGTAAAAGATTTTAAAAATAAATATGTTTATCGAATAAGTTCAAATAGTCATAACTATTTGAATAATTATTAGTTTAAATCGTTATGACCTTTTGTTTAATCATAAAATAATTGTTTCAGTTTATATAGGCTTATTCAAAATAAAATAATACTAATTGATTAATATTCCAAAAATTATTGAGTAAGAGATGTAAAATTTGATCTATTTACCGAATAAGTTCAAATAATTGACTATTTGAATAATTATCTATTTTAAATCGTTATGACCATATGTTTTCTGATAAAATAATTGTTTATATTTATACAAGCTTATTTTGAATAAAATAATATAAATTTATTAATATTTCAAAAATTAATAAGAAAAAATTTTAAAAATAAATTTGTTTCTTGAACACGATTAAATAGTTATGATATTTAAATAATTATTTATTTCAAAAAACTGATGACCTTTTTTTTTGTCATAAACCAATTGTTTTCTATTCATACAAGCATATTCAAAATAAAATAATATTAATTTATTAATATTCCAAAAATTAGTAAGTAAAAATTTTAAAAATAAATCATTTATCGAGCAAGTTCAAATAGTTATGATTATTTGAACAATTATTTGTTTCACATAGTTATGATTTTTTGTTTTGTTATAAAACAATTGTTTATATTCGTACAAGTTTATTCAGAATAAATAATACTAATTTATTAATATTCTAAAAATTAATAGGTAGGAGATTTAAAAAATAAATCTATTTACCGAATAAGTTCAAATCATCATGTCCATTTGATTAATTATCTATTTCAAATTGTTATAACTTTTTGTTTTGTCATAAAATAATTATTTCTATTCATGCAAAATTATCCAAAATAAAATAATAATGATATATTAATATTTTAAAAATTAATAAGACGTTTAAAAATTAATCTATTTATCAAAATAGTTCAAATAGTTTGACTATTTGAACAATTATCTATCTCAAATCATTACGATCGTTATTTTGTCATAAAACAATTGTTTCTTTTCATACAAGCTTATTTGGATTAAAATAATACTAATTTAATAAAATTCCAAAAATTAGTAAGAGATTTTAAAAAATAAATGTGTTTGCCAAAATTAAAATAATTAGACTATTAAATAATTATCTATTTCAAATTGTTTTGACCTATTTTATTTGTATAAAATAATTTATTTTATTTTCATACAAGCTTATTCGAAATAAAATAATATTAATTTATTAATATTCAAAAATTAGTAAAGTAAAATTTTAAAAATAATCATTTATCGAGCAAGTTCAAATAGTTATGACTTTGAACAATTATTTGTTTCACGATAGTTATGATTTTTTATTTTGTTATAAAACAATTGTTTATATTCGTACAAGTTTATTCAGAATAAATAATACTAATTTATTAATATTCTAAAAATTAATAGGTAGGAGATTTAAAAAATAAATCTATTTATCGAATAAGTTCAAATCATCATGTCCATTTGATTAATTATCTATTTCAAATTGTTATAACTTTTTGTTTTGTCATAAAATAATTGTTTCAGTTCATGTAAATTATCAAAATAAATAATAATATATATTAATATTTTCCAAAAATTAATAAGACATTAAAATTAATCTATTTACCAAATAGTTCAAATATTGACTATTTGAACAATTATCTATCTTAAATCATTACGATCTTTATTTTGTCATAAAACAATTGTTTTTTTCATACAAGCTTATTTGGATAAATAATATAATTTAATAAATTTCAAAAATTAGTAAGAGATTTTAAAAAATAAATTGTTTTCAAACAGTTCAAATAGTTAAGACTATTTAGAACAATTATTATTTCAAACTGTTTTGACCTTTTTTTGTCATAAAAATTTTTATTCATACAAGCTTATTCAAAATAAAATAATATTAATTTATTAATATTCCAAAAATTAGTAAGTAAAAATTTTAAAAATAAATCATTTATCGAGCAAGTTCAAATAGTTATGACTGTTTGAACAATTATTTGTTTCACATAGTTATGATTTTTTGTTTTGTTATAAAACAATTGTTTATATTCGTACAAGTTTATTCAGAATAAATAATACTAATTTATTAATATTCTAAAAATTAATAGGTAGGAGATTTAAAAAATAAATCTATTTACCGAATAAGTTCAAATCATCATGTCCATTTGATTAATTATCTATTTCAAATTGTTATAACTTTTTGTTTTGTCATAAAATAATTATTTCTATTCATGCAAAATTATCCAAAATAAAATAATAATGATATATTAATATTTTAAAAATTAATAAGACGTTTAAAAATTAATCTATTTATCAAAATAGTTCAAATAGTTTGACTATTTGAACAATTATCTATCTCAAATCATTACGATCGTTATTTTGTCATAAAACAATTGTTTCTTTTCATACAAGCTTATTTGGATTAAAATAATACTAATTTAATAAAATTCCAAAAATTAGTAAGAGATTTTAAAAAATAAATGTGTTTGCCAAACCAGTTCAAATAATTAAGACTATTAGAACAATTATCTATTTCAAATTGTTTTGACCTATTTATTTAGTCATAAAATAATTATTTTATTTCATACAAGCTTATTCAAAATAAAATAATATTAATTTATTAATATTCCAAAAATTAGTAAATAAATATTTTAAAAATAAATCATTTATCGAGCAAGTTCAAATAGTTATGACTGTTTGAACAATTATTTGTTTCACATAGTTATGATTTTTTATTTTGTTATAAAACAATTGTTTATATTCGTACAAGTTTATTCAGAATAAATAATACTAATTTATTAATATTCTAAAATTATAGGTAGGAGATTTAAAAAATAAATCTATTTATCGAATAAGTTCAAATCATCATGTCCATTTGATTAATTATCTATTTCAAATTGTTATAACTTTTTGTTTTGTCATAAAATAATTGTTTCTGTTCATGTAAAATTATCCAAAATAAAATAATAATGATATATTAATATTTTAAAAATTAATAAGACATTTAAAAATTAATCTATTTATCAAAATAGTTCAAATAGTTTGACTATTTGAACAATTATTTATCTTAAATCATTACGATCTTTATTTTGTCATAAAACAATTGTTTCTTTTCATACAAGCTTATTTGGATTAAAATAATACTAATTTAATAAAATTCCAAAAATTAGTAAGAGATTTTAAAAAATAAATGTGTTTGTCAAACCAGTTCAAATAATTAAGACTATTAGAACAATTATCTATTTCAAATTGTTTTGACCTATTTATTTAGTCATAAAATAATTATTTCATTTCATACAAGCTTATTCAAAATAAAATAATATTAATTTATTAATATTCCAAAAATTAGTAAGTAAAAATTTTTAAAAATAAATCATTTATCGAGCAAGTTCAAATAGTTATGACTTTGAACAATTATTTGTTTCACATAGTTATGATTTTTTGTTTTGTTATAAAACAATTGTTTATATTCGTACAAGTTTATTCAGAATAAGTAATACTAATTTATTAATATTCTAAAAATTAATAGGTAGGAGATTTAAAAAATAAATCTATTTACCGAATAAGTTCAAATCATCATGTCCATTTGATTAATTATCTATTTCAAATTGTTATAACTTTTTGTTTTGTCATAAAATAATTATTTCTGTTCATGCAAAATTATCCAAAACAAAATAATAATGATATATTAATATTTTAAAAATTAATAAGACATTTAAAAATTAATCTATTTATCAAAATAGTTCAAATAGTTTAACTATTTGAACAATTATCTATCTCAAATCATTACGATCTTTATTTTGTCATAAAACAATTGTTTCTTTTCATACAAGCTTATTTGGATTAAAATAATACTAATTTAAAAAAAATCCCAAAAATTAGTAAGAGATTTTAAAAAATAAATGTGTTTGCCAAACCAGTTCAAATAATTAAGACTATTGGAACAATTATCTATTTCAAATTGTTTTGACCTATTTATTTAGTCATAAAATAATTATTTCATTTCATACAAGCTTATTTAAAATAAAATAATACTAATTTATTAACATTTGAAAAATTAATGAGCAAAAGATTTTAAAAAAGAATCTGTTTACCGAACAAGTTTGAATAGATTTGACTATTGAACAATTATCTATTTAAAGTCATTATGACCTTTTGTTTTGTCATAAAACAATTGTTTCAATTCATAAAAACTTATCTAAAATAAAATAATACTACTTTATTAACATTTCAAAAATTAATAAGCAAGAGATTTAAAAACTAAAGCTATTTTATGAACCAGTTTAAATAGTTATGAATATTTGAACAAATATCAATATCAAATCATTATGATATTTATTTTCTCATTAAACAACTATTTTTGATCATACAAGCCTATTCAGATAAAAATAATACTAATTTAATAATATTCCAAAAATTAATGAAATATTTAAAAAATAAATGTGCTTGTCGAACCAGTTCTAATAGTTAAGACTATTAGAATAATTATCTATTTCAAGCCGTTCTAACCTTTTGTTTAGTCATATAATAATTGTTTCAGTTCATACAAGCTTATTTGGAATAAAATAATACTAATTTATTAACATTCAAAAAATTAATAAGTATGAGATTTGAAAAAATAAATATGTTTGCTGAACAAGTTCAAATAGTTATGACTATTTGATCAATTATCTATTTAGAATCGTTATGACCTTTTATTTTGTCATAAAACAATTGTTTTAGTTCGATAAATGCTTATCCAAAATAAAATAATACTACTTTATTTCAAAAGTAATAAGAGATTTAAAAAATAAATTAGTTTATTAAATCAATTCAAATAATTTTGTCCATTTGAATAACTATCTATTTCAAATTGTTATTAACTTTTGTTTTTGTCATAAAACAATTCTTTTTCAACATACAAGCTTATTCAAAATAAAATAATCCTAATTTATTAACATTTCAAGAATTAATAAGAGATTTAAAAAGTAAATCTGTTTACCTAACCATTTCAAATAGTTATGACTATTTGAATAATTATCTATTTCAAATTGTTATAACCTTTTGTTCTATAATAAAACAATTGTTTCTGTTCATATAAGCTTATTCATACTAAAATAATACTAAATTAGTAAAATTCTAAAAATTAATAAGTAAGAGATTTAAAAAATAAATCTATTTGCTGAACTAGTTCAAATAGTTAAGAGTATATGAACAATTATTTATTTCAAATTGTTATGACCTTTTATTATGAAACAATTATTTTAGCTCTACAGGCTTATTCGGAATAGAATAAAACTAATTTATTAATATTTCAAAAATTTATAAGTAAGAGATCTAGAATATAATTCTATTTATTAAACCAGTTCAAATAATTATAACTATTTGAACAATTATCTATTTAAAATCACTGTTACTTTTTATTATGTCATAAAATAATTGTTTTTGTTAATATAAATTTGTTTGAAATAAAATGATATTAATTTATTAATATTTAGAAAATTAATCAGTAAAGGATTTAAAAAGTAAATATGCTTACTTAACCATTTCAAATAGTTTTGACTATTTGAATAATT